>JAGKQL010001142.1:0-37163 GCA_018398635.1 Cyprinodon brontotheroides
ATGAATCTGAGCTTTTCAAAGCGACCTTTCTGAACGCCAGGTCGCATTCATCCGACCTGAACGCCATTAATACCCCACAAAGGTCACTATTCTGGGTCTTGCTATGAAGAAGCAGCAAGATCGGAATTGAGCATTAAGGCCTGCAGTGTGAACGGAGCCTTAGTCTCTCACAGTGGACACGCACCTATGATGACAATTCCAGAACCCTCCAGGATTTCTGAGGGGGAGAACTTGCAAAATAGCAGGGAGTTCAAAAACTTATTTTGCTCACTATAAATCAGCAGTGGGAGGACAATGTGACATTTTTCCTCTTGCTAAGAAGTTTAGTAAACGTTTATATTCAGCCCTCATGGTTTCTCTTGCAGAAGCAGTCTGTGTCTGGTTTTATATTAGGAAGCACGAAAGGTGAAGCAGTTAAAAAACACAGCAGCCATGTTTGACTGAACTTTGGGTTTTCAGATTTTAAATTCAGTATTTTCAGTTTTATATTTGAACAGCAAATGTTTCCTTTTCAGATACGTGGCTCAGCTGTATCACCTAATAACCAAGATCAAGTGGGAATATGACACCCCGCCCAACATTTTGAAAGGAGGTAAGAAGCTTTGAACAGACTCAGTTATGACCGGATCTTCTTCAGGACTTAAAAACAATTCCTAAAGATATCCAGGCTGATTAAAAAGAAGTAAATATTTGTTTCTGTTATGACGAGCTTTTTGATTCAAGTTTCCATTTCTTAGTGAATGTGACCACAAATATCTCTTCAGTTTTCACAAAAGCAAACCTGTGTGGTCAGGAGTCTAACACACATCCTCTTTTCTAGCTAAGAATAATAGTATTTATTTATTATCTGTGACGCCCCAGAAACAAAGATGCAAAAATAGCAGGCAGACAATTTATAATAATAATAATAATAATACATTTTATTTAACAGCGCCTTTCTTGACACTCAAGGTCACTTTACAGAAAATACAAAAGATAAATAAAAAGAAAAGAGGAAAATACAAAATACAGATACAGGAAGATAAAAACAATTATGGATCGAAAAAGAGCGCGGTATTACACAGACAGAGCAGCTGAAGGCTCTGCTCCCCATGGTGACAAGTCGAAAGCTGGGGGTACAGTGGAGGTGGATGGAGGAGGAGGATCTAATGGGAGCGGGAGGAGGTGGCAATGTGAAGGAGGTCTGACAGATATGGAGGTAGCAAGGTTATGGATGGCTTTTGAAAGTATAGAGAAGGATTTTAAATTGAATTCTGAATTGAACTGGGAGCCAATGGAGTTGGTGAAGAACAGGGGGAAATATGATGGAAGGAGGGGGTTCTGGAAGTGATGACACGAGCAGCTGAGTTCTGGAGAAGCTGAAGTTTATGGAGAGATTTATGAGGGAGGCCGAAAAGGAGAGAATTACAATAATCAAGACGGGAGATGATGAGGCTGTGGATAAGGACAGAGGCAGTATGAGTGGTGAGGGAGGAACGGAGACGGTTAATGTTGCCAAGGTGGAAGTATGCAGACCCTGGTAATTTTGTTTATGTGAGACTGAAAGGAGAGGGAGGAGTCGAGGATGACACCCAGACTCTTGACCTGAGGGAGGGAGACCAAGGAGTTGTCAATGGGTAGAGTGAAACTTTTGATTTTGGATAGGGTGGATTTAGTGGCAACGAGGAGGAGTTCTGTTTTATCACTGTTTAGTTTAAGGAAGTTTGAGGTGAACCAGTCTTTAATTTCAAGTAGGCAGTTAGTAAGGGACAAGGGGGGGAGTGAGGAAGTGGGTTTACTGGATAAATAAAGCTGGGTGTCACCCGTATAATAGTGAAAATGAATGTTGAATTTCCGAAAAATACTGCCAAGGGGAAGAAGGTAGGTGATGAAGAGGAGGGGGCCAAGAACTGAGCCTTGAGGAACACCAGAAGTGACAGGGGAAGGGTGCGATGTGAAAGATTTGAGCTGAATAAACTGAGTGCGGTCGGAGAGATATGAGCGGAACCAGTCAAGAGGGATGTGAGAGATGCCAAGAGAGGATAATCTATTGAGGGAATGGGGTGAGAAATGGTATCAAAGACTGCACTGAGATCGAGAAGGATGAGGATGGAGAGGAGTCCAGAGTCAGCAGCTATAAGGAGATCGTTTGTGATTTTTATTGGGGAGGTTTCAGTGCTATGAGAGGGGCGAAAACCAGACTGGAAAGGCTCGTAAAGACTGTTGAGGGTAAGAAAGGTGTGGAGTTGAGCAGACACTATTTTTTCAAGTATTTTAGAGATAAAGGGAAGATTAGAAATGGGACGAAGATTAGTAGAAGATCAGAGCCCAGGTTTTTCAGAATCGGGGAGACAGATTTTTTCAGAATCGGGGAGACAGATGCAGTTTTGAAAAGTGAAGGAACAATACCAGAAGAGAGTGAGCAATGAATAATGGAAGTAATGAAGGAGGGGAGGGAGGTAAGACAGGTTTTGACCAGAGCTGTGGGGAGACAAGGTGGTCCGGTGGAGGAAAGAGCAGGGATTGGGATATTGTCAATGTGGGAGGATAAAATGTCTGTGTTTATGTTCTTAATATTGCGGAAGGAAATCTGGCAGACAGGCTTGATTATGGAGAGAGACAGGGAAACGTTGAAGGACAGAAGAAAGTGATCTGAAATATGGACATCATCAGCAGAACAGTTAGAGGGGATTAAACCAGAGCAGCAAATCAAATCCAGCGAATGTCCTTTTATGTGGGTGGGAAAATCAACATACTGATGAAATCCAGAACTGTCCAGGCAGGAGGTAAAGTCTCTGGTGAGTGAAAGGTTTACATCGTCCATATGAATATTAAAATCACCTAGGAGAATGACATTAGGAGAGAGAGTAGTCAGGTGGGGAAGTAGTATGGATAATCCATTTAAAAAGTCACTATGTGGTTTGGGGGGATGATAGACTATGGAAATAAATCCTTGTTTTTCCTCTGCACCCATGCGCAGAATTTTACCTCTATTCATTGTAAAAAATGCACAGAAGAGTATTATTTACTACAAAGTAAACGACTAAAAAAACAAATGATATGCCAACAGGTCAAAGTAATCTTTTAAGAAAAACTTTTTCTGCAACATGGAGTTAGCTACTGGTTTATAAATGTAAAAAAAATGCATAATGTGAATATGCTACATTGAGTGAAATGCAAAAATCTAACAAAATTATAATCATGTAAATCATAAACATGAAGCTTTTTAAAACATCTGAAACATTTTTTTCTGCAGAAGTTCTTTGGCGATGAATACTACGGTGAAGAGGAGGAGGACAAGCCTCAGTTCGATGACGATGGTGTTGATGAGCTGGACGGTGAGCTGCTGCTTTGTTTTTGAAATTTTATTTAACTGTAGTCAATCTGCTGCTTCGTCTGTATTTTTGAAGCACTTTTGCATTTTCAGAGCCCTGGAATTGGGACACTTGGACCGGAGAAGAACAGCAGGAGGAATACGATGAAGAGGAGTACAGCGTCTCTGGACCTCACTGCGAGGATGAAGGTTTCATTGTGAGCTAACTCTTTTTCTTTTCCTCCCAATGAGTTTTATTGAAACGCAGGAATCAGCCTTAACAATTACCTGATTTCTGCAGATGGATGCAGACTATGACCCGAACCAGCACGCTGCCTCCAAGAAGAAGAAGAAGAAGAAGTTGAAAAAGGATGATATGCCACAGATGGGCAAAAAGAAAAAGAAGTCTCACTTTGCGGAGGTCATCACTAAAGCTAAGCCTGTGTTTGATCCCGGTAGGTATCACCAGCCGTCCTGAACCCGACTGGTCCTCAGGCGGTTCCGTCTCCTGACTAGAAGCTGTTCTTGTCGTTTCAGAGGAGAAAACCTTTGAGCAATACTTGGATGAATACTACAAGCTGGACTATGAGGACATCATCGACGACCTTCCATGCAGGTTTCGCTACAGGCAGGTTGTCCCCAACGATTTCGGCTTGACAACCGACGAGGTGAGATACGGAGCAGAGCCCGGTTCCTTCAGTCCAGAACTTGTCAGCTGGTTTATCTGCTACCAAAGAAAGCCAAGGATTTGGACTAAATGTTAGATGTACTGTAGTAACTAAATGGAGCAAAAATATAGACAGATTCATAGTGATGAGATGCTATGTCTGATTGCTATAAACCCATTTTTTAGATAGCGCTGCCCAAAGCTTAACATGGGGGTAGCGCTATCTGATGCGGTGTAATATATCATCAGGCTGCATTAACTCTACTCATGGGTGTGAAGTTTTTTAACAGGACGTTCAGATCTGTGAGTGTATGAAATATTAATAACTGGGGATGTCTAATCTCTGAAATCCTGTGTGTTTGGGTTGTTATATGGATCTATCTATCTAGATCTATCTATCTAACTATCTATCTATCTATCTATCTATCTATCTATCTATCTATCTATCTATCTATCTATCCATCTATCTATCTATCTATCTATCTATCCATCTATCTATCTATCTATCCATCTATCCATCCATCCATCCATCCATCCATCCATCCATCCATCCCTCCATCCATCCATCATCCATCCATCATCCATCCATCCATCATCCATCTCTCCATCGGCTAACATTTTGATCCTTCACGCTCCTCCGTAGTTCCCCTGTGGCCCGAGCACAGTGGGCGGCTGTTACACACCTTTAGCGAGCATGCGTGTTTCCTGTCGCTCGCTTGCGCGGTGAATCGTGCCGCCTGGCGCTGTGCGGAGATGCAGGGGAAACCGTATCTGATGGGGAAACGCAGCTCTAAACGTAACACCAGTATTTCCCATCTGGAAAACGCTGTTTTGCTGCTGGAGCCCTCCTCACTCTCCCTCTCTCTGTGTGCTCTGTGCGTTAACACCCGTAACAGCCAATCTCATCCCTCCCCCTCTCTCATGACAAGGCGCGCACCAGTCCTATCATGAAAAAAAAGATTAATTGTACACGGCGTGGATTATGTTTGCAGTAATGGGGTGTCTGCAATGGTAACTGCGTTATAGTTACAGTCAAAAGTAATTAGTTAGATTACTTCATTACTAAAAACGGGTAACAGGCGTAAGTAACAGCTGTTACTCCCATCACTGCATTTAACACGGGACAAACATTTCACCGGAAGGAAAATATTGGTGTCTGGAGCCACATTAAAGTCAGTTGAAAGACATTTGAGCATTAGTTGTGTGTGTGTTGTGCGTTCAGTTTGTCCATGAACGCTGTCTGCAGGCCATTGTGCTTCATGAGATGGAAGTTTATCAACCGGCGCTACAGTTCTGGACACATCCACAGGTTTTTGTGGGTAGGGGAGGTGGAGGGGTCCTTGCAGTTCGGGCCCCTTCCACCATAACATCCTGGGGAGATTTGATAAGGGGGGTGCTGAATCCTAAATAACACTTTTCGTTTTGAGAGCAGGCTGCACAGAATTTACTGTGAGCCTGTAAATTCTGGCTCCACATGGCGAATATGGAGAAATTGTCAGGCTTCTCCGCCTTGAAGCGAGCGTGCACATCCAGGATATGATCCCATCTCACCTTTGACTTCAACCACCGCAGTCAGCCTGCATTCAATCGCACCCAGCATACGGCTCACAGCCTTTGTAAGCTCGTCAACCGCACCAGCAGCCTGATCGATGCCCAAATCGCCACAACATCCTATGTAATAGTAGATTCATCAGGTATCCTTATCAGTTATTGCTTTGAAACTGTCTGATTGAACCTTGCATGGTTTAAGTGCATCATTAAAAGCTAAATATGATTTTGATGGTATGTGAGGTGTTGATGTGCAGCTTTAATGGATGGAGCTCAGTGGTTTTTACTCTGCAGTGATGAGATGTGTTCCTTCTGATCTGGTATTGCCTTCCTCCGGGGAGATCTCTGACCAGGGAATGATCCCACTCCAATCTTCTCTCTGAAAACATTATAAAGCAGTGACATTGTAGCTGCTGAAAAAAGCAGTTTGCTTTATTATGTGGACTTGTCTCAATTCAGAGTGGAATAACCTTTTTTTTTTTTCACCTCAGATCTTGAATGCTAACGACCAGGAGCTGAACCGCTGGTGCTCTCTGAGGAAGACCTGCATGTTCAGGTACTGCTGCAGAGGAGACGATTCAAGCTCTCAACGAGGCTTTGGAAAACACTGAGGAAGGAGAGGAGATCCTGGTACCCAAGAAGAAGAAGAAGAAGCTAGAAGAGCAAACCTAGGATACAGCGGAGCAGACAGCAGAGAAACGAAAAGAAGGCAAGAACAGGACATACATCTGGGTCCCTGCCATAGGAATTGCCTTTACTGAAGGCTGGGCCTTATCAAAACTCCTTGCATATGATTGGATAAGCCACTTGTCTGTCATCTTTATTGACGTGCTATTTCAACCACTCACACCGAAGCTAACCCATGACGCTGTGAGAGGAGGAGCCATTTGGTAGATCAAGCTCTTGCCAAATCCGGTCGGGAGAAGGGCGAAAACATCGTTTCCACCAACAAAAGCCTTCAAAGCCGTTCTCTGATGTTCTTTTAATTAAACAATATCAGATAGATTGGACAACACAGAAGAAATAGCAGCATCAATGCTAACGCTTGCTTCCTCAATGCGAGCCGCCATTGTTGTTGAATCTCACGGTCGCTTCTCCACTCCAGGACACACCCACCCTGCGTCCTGATTGGACAGACCATAAATTCGGTTGGGGAAATCACTTTCAATGAGCGGGTTCCCAGATGTACCTGAGAAGGAGCTGGAAGAAGCTAGAAGAGCAAACCTAGGATACAGCGGAGCAGACAGCAGAGAAACGAAAAGAAGGCAAGAACAGGACTGCATGGTCCAAGAAGAAGCCCAGGAGGTTAGGTGGACGCCTCCAACCAGGAACCAAGAGGGTGAAAATAGGTGGCCGGGAGTTCAGCAGACAGACACTGAAGGCCTACGGGCTGAACCCCAAAAGGCTGTACTTCAGACAGCTCGGCAGACAGAAGCGGAAAGAGCAGGAGAAGAAGCTGAAGCAGAAGAACAAGGAGGGATGAGAGCTTCCATTTGAATTGGTTTCTCCTGTTCTAATTCAACATGTTGGGAAAGTCCATCTGTACCAACTACAGGAGAACTAGAGAGTCTGCCTTCTCTGTCAGAGCCCCCAGCACCTGTTCATGCTGGGTATTGCTTGGGGGGCATTTCAGGCCAGTGGTTCATGAGGGTGCCATTTATTTCAGCCATTTATATTAGCTATAAACTAACTCGAACTATAGTTAGAGTGGCTCTGGTTACTCTGAGCTATTTCTATAGTTATGCTGCTATAGGCTTAGACTGCTGGAGGACATAGGGGACCAATTTTCATCATTCTTCTTCATTCTATCTCTATTCTCCCACACTGTAGAATTTGTTATTTCAATCTCTGATGCTATGCTTTCTCTGCTTTTTCGCATAGTAGCTTCATCTGGTCTGTTCCTGTTTGGCTGTGACACCATCCTGGAGAGAAATATCAGCTGTACTGCCATCGAAAACCTTTGTTTATAGATGTTTTGAGATCAGCCTGTTTTTCAATGTAGTCCTGTTTGACTGGCTGGATGTACCCTCTTCATCCTCTGACATGGGAGGTGGCTTGGTGCTTGTCTGCCTGGCTGTGTGTTCAATGGACGGGGCCCCTGTGGAGATTCAACTGGTTTTCCTTAGATAGAAAACTGGTTTTTTAATCAATTTGAATGTAAGATCTGGTTGAATTGTAAAGTGCCTTGAGATGACGTGTTGTGAATTGGCGCTATATAAATAAACTGAATTGAGTATTAGATATATTCTGTGGAAATGTCAAATGTAAGTATTGGTACATAAGGCTAAATTAACAGAACACCTTTCCTCCTCATTAATTTATTGTTGTCCTTTTGTTTTTGATTTTTTCTGTTTGTGTGTCTTTCTTTATATCAATTCTTGTATGTTTTTAATTAGTTTGCTTTTTGTTTATGATCTATGAAAAATTAAAAAACAAAGTTGTACGCAGCTGGTGTGTTCTTGCCTTAATATGTATAGATGTCTTATTGGACGCTGCAGGCAGCGAGGCCGACATGCCTATAGGGCGGTCATCTTGGATCAGACCACAGTTCAGACAGCTGCTGTCAGAATGAATAGGAGGCGCCTCAGATCTCATTTTAATCCCATAGAAGACAAATCAATATCACAATAATCTCTTACATGTGACAACCCCTTAAAAGAACAAAACAAACATATTTACTCAGACTAAAATAATTTAAACTGAGCTCAAGCTTATAGATATATGCAAAGTTATATATTTTGCAATTATTTATTAATATGATTAACACAAAGTTTTATATGAATATACTGTAATATATAATACAAATACTTTATACAGTATATAATTATTATTCAGCATGTTTAAGGATTACTCTTTAATAATCAGTATTATCTATAGAGGAAACATTTGTTTTGGGGATTTACAAGAGTAAAGTTATTATGTAGTATTGTTATTAACTTAAAAATAATTTTTTATATTTTTTGTCATTGAAAGAAAATTATAATATGAATTTCTAATTGAAATGCTGCTCAAAACCTTGTTTAACCAGTAGAAATGTAATAAAGATTTTATTATCTACGAAATGAGAATGAAAACGGCCGGTTTAATCTATTATTGTTCAAATATGAAATGCGCCATTAACCCCTTGAGTGGCAGTTAGAGTCCACAATTCTATTTTCGTTCAAATCGGTAAAAATTGTTGGTCGTCACGTCAACAAAGCCGTTCAGTGTATATAACATTCCCGCGTTTGGACGAAGGTAAGAGAAGTCAGTAACATTTGGGAAGGGTAAAAATGTCAGCAATTTTTAAATACCAAATTTTCTGCTGTTCAAAATACAATTTCCTAATGATAATGGAGGACAGGGGGTGTTTACCAGTCAGCTGAAAGTTAATTTGTGTTTTTCTTTCTGTATTTTTGCAGTTTTGCCTGAGACTGAAAATTGGCCTAACTTCAAATAACTCATATCGTTGGAATTTCCAATAATATCAATAGTAAGTACATTTTTGAAGTATGTAAATTGAAATTAATCCAATGAAATTGTTGTGGGTTATGGCTAGTTATCAGTAGCTAGCTAACAGCTGGTATAATACTGTAGTTGTGGGGCATAAAGCCTCATAGAATGTTCTAGAATCTGCACATAAAGATTGTATACCTGTATAAATATGTTTGTGTATAGAAAATATAAAAATGTATGGGCGGCTGTGCTTTGCAACATGCATACATCTTATCAGAATTTTCTATTACTCTTAACCCCACTAAAAATATTTGAATAAACTGAACCATTTGTTTTGTTTTTTTAGCAAATAAACATAACTGTGAAAATTAGCTTGCAATGCCTTCAGTAAAGTTACAATGATGTGATTAAAATTAAGATTCTGCACCTGCTCAACACATAAACGCTGGAGCGGAGCGGTGCCTATTGGGGGAGCTCGCTGCCGAGTCAGCGTGACAAGTGTTGACTATTGACGCCAGTATTTTGGTGGAAAAGGCGTACGTGTAAACAACCGCAGCATATTATAAAACTTCTACTGCCTTAGTAACACGACTACCTGCTCAGTGGAATCTGACATTTTCATTTCACCTGGTCTCCTGCAGGACCAAGGCTGTTTTTCCCTTTGGATCATTGAACTTTTCCGACCCCTCAGCCGCAGGCCTCTATGTTGATGTTGTGGAGAAATAGAACAGAATAGAATACATAGAAAATCCCTTTATTGTCCCACAATGGGGATATTGTGATGTTTACAGCAGCAAAGGTTATAGTAGAAGCCGTCACCTTAGAAAAGTGTAAAAAGATAACAGCTAGGAAAATAAAACAAATAGAGTATTGAAGTGTTTTACAACATAATACTCTGTATCTGGAGAATAAAAAATCGATAACAGCTCTGGACATGTTTACGGTAATGGATGTGAGAAAAATAGCAGCAACTGTGTGTAATGTTTTAGACATGGCGGAGGAATCTCTTGACTCCAAGGTGGTTTTGGAACGCATGGAGTCCCTGCTGGGAAAGGATGGAGAGCTCCGCAGTCTGGAGGAAGTTCCCCAGATGTTCAGGTGAGATGCTCCCCTCTGATGGTGCAGCCTCCGTTCCTCCTTCTGTCATCAACCCATCTACTCATTTTTGTCTTTTCTTTCTCAGCTTGATGAAAGCTTCTACCACGATGGCCAGCATGAGTGTCTGCCTCAACGTGCTGCTGCAGACACAATCTAACGATATTCTCCAAAGGTGGGTCTCCTACAGATACAATAAATAATGAGGTTTAGTTCAGGCCCAGGAAAAAGAAGCAGCTCTTCTAGTAGCACCAGCTGGTGGTTAAAACAAGCTTCCCCTTCATCCAGGTTCATCAAAGTGGGAGGCTTCCAGCTGCTCTCCTCCTGGCTCACCCACTCTGAAAGCACCAACAACACCCCGCTGCTGCAGCTCATCCTGCTCACGCTGCAGAAGCTGCCTCTCAAAGTGAAGCACCTCACACAGGTAGCGCCTTCAGATTCTCTATCCGGGTTTTGGGGTTTTAGTCACTTTTGGCAACCTTCACCCACTCTGATGTTTTTCCCCAGAACAACGCAGCCAAGTTCATGAAGCAGCTGAGTAAAAGTGGAGAAACTGAAGGTGAGTTTGAGACTGAAGACAGCATGAATGTTGGTTTGAGGTAGTGTTAATTTTAGCAGCCATTTTTAATTTTAGTTTTAGTTTTAGTCCAGTTTCAGCATCGCATTTTAGTTTTTATCACATTTAGTCGACATCATCGCATTTTTATTTAGTCTAGTTTTAGTCGACTATAAGTCAGAGCATTTTAGTCTTTATTTTAGTTCAAGAAAACATAATTTTATTAGTTTAGTTTTAGTCAACAAAAACTGTCAACATTTTAGTCTAGTTTTAGTTGGAACATAATTTTAACCTTTTACTTTTTTGTCAGCAGATAATATTTAACATTTCCTAAAATTATTTCACATTTCAACATTTTCTCATCTTTTTGATAAAAACACAATTTTAAGGAACACATGCAGACATGGAAGATGTTCTGACAATATTTGCATATTTATTTTGAACATTGTTAAGGTTCAAAGACACAAACACAAATGCTTGCATTAAAATAAATAAAATACACCTGACAAAGGAAACAAATAAATAAAATAAAGTGTCTTATGAACATAACACAAGTGCTGGCTGTTTAAAGCTAGTTCACATAGAATAATAAAATAAATATATTTGAGATCAATGTTGTGAAAAAAAAAAACTCCAACTGATACAACAAAAGTGCTTTCCTTCCAGCTATAGCTGGCCTGTCATTGATTCTGGGTGGCTGGTAGGTTGTTGGTGGTCGGTGTATCTTCAATCTGGAACAGAAATTAATACAATGTCAGGATAGATAAACAGCATAACAGGAATTCCAAGTGTATAAGTAGCATGTAGGTCTGTTTTTTTCCTTAACAAAAACTAAGTCTCTGTAAAAACTACATTTGACAATCCATTTCAAACTCATACAAACAACCTATAATTTTATGCAGGAATAAATTGTCAGACATTTTTAAGTGTGCAAGCATTTTGGTTGTATTAATATTGATGTTTGCATCCCAGTCCCTGCAGTGGTTATTTGTATGTAGCAATGGCTATTTTGTGTATGAAAATCTAGGTTAAAGTTGTTCTGAATTATGTGTGGCATATTATTTTTATTTTGTCTTATCCTGATAAATAGTTTCAGTTCGTTTTAGCATTTAGCATACATGTGTAGCTGCCGAGGTGTTTTGTGTTAGCTATGAGTTCACTTGCAGCTCCTAGATTACCTAAAAGCGTCTGTCTGCTTTAATCAAACTGGCAATTTAACTGAAACTATAACTGCCCGGCCAGTATAACATATCTAAGTTCTATCAACAAGTGCTACGGTCGTAAGTGTTGCTAACAAGCTAACGTAACGTAGCCACCCTGGATACTAAATTAGGGCCAGATGTCTAATTATTAGGGCGACAGTCCGGATTTTCATTGCACTGTCCGGCCGGACGTGTATTTGTCCTCCTTTACTCCCAGATTCCACATACTCCGTCAGCGCTCCGCCTTCGCTCACGTACGGAGTACTTTGTCTGTTGTAAAATCAATGAGAGCTGTTCCACATCCCCTTTCGTCACCGCTTCAGTTACGTCTTCTCCGTCCTTCACCCGTCAAAATGCGATGGAGCTGAGCTATTTTTGCTCCCCTCCCGGTCCGTCCAGATCAAGACCCGCTATTGCAATGCGCACCAAACAGAAAAAGAATGCGGAGAAGAACCGGTTTGTCAAATTAAATTATAGTAAAAACAGATCGGTATCTAGAAATTAGAGCATAGTTTGTATATATTCCCAAAAACTAAGAGCAATTAATTAAATAATTGGATGCAGACTATTGGTGCTTCAACAGACCAGGAAGAAGTTGTGAGATTCTAGAGTGAATCTCACAACTTTAAAAGAAAATTCTTATTGCAGGAATGGATGAAGAGATGATGAGTTTGGAAGCAGAGAATAAACAGAGTTCATACAAACTATGGATGATCCTAGTTATCCCTGTTACAAAAATCCACAACAGAAAGAAAATATTTGGGCAGAAACTGAACATCTGCTGGATGATGATGGGGATTTTTTAATATGTCAGATTAAATTAAGCGTTCACAGGTTTTATACAGGAATGAGGAACTCTAATTTAATGCTCTTTTAATGCTATTAGAAATAATTTTAATGCCATCAACAAGTATCATGTACACAAGTTATTAGTTTACATGAAATAAGGAGCTGTAAGCACAGTTCCATGACTCAAGTTATATATATATATAGATATATATAGATATATATAGATATAGATATAGATATGGATAGATAGAGAACATGGTGAAATCATCTTTACTCTCGACAGGCTGCAGCCATGTGATGAATTCCTCTTTTCCAGCCACTTTTTGCAGTTTGCATCGTCCTATTCTCTAGCTCTTTCTCGAGCTTCTTTTCCAAACAACTGCTTTATGATCAATTGCAGCAGTTCTGCGCAAATTAATCGTGTTAAAAAATGGTCACTTTTTAAACACCACAATGTATTAAATAAATACAAATGCTGGGAACCAATTCTTTTTTACATTTCTTTAATATTTTGTTCTATTCAGCTACACAAGCATCCTCTTTTAGTAATTTATTGATATGCCGCACAATGTCCTCCTTTTTGGTGCTATAGAAATGGCCACCCTATACTAAATGCTATGAAAGTTAGCCAACATTAGTTAGTTTATCATTGGGAAATTATAGCCGTTGATTTAGTGTTACATTATAAACAACCACCACCAATCTTTCTGTTAACTTACCGTAATGTCTTTGTGGTGAACTGCGACGTGTCTCTTCAGGTTTGTTGTGTTTTTTCCAGCTACCATGTGGCCACATTCCCTCCCTTCGACTAAAATCAAGCATTTGGTTTTTTCTCGTCTTTATTAGTCCACGAAAATTATTTCTGATTTACTCCCAGTTATTGTTTTTATCAGTGGGGATTTTCGTCTCGTCTTGTCTAGTTTTCGTTCGGTGAAAAATGTGCGTTGACGAAAATATTTTCGTCTAGTTTTCGTTAACGAAATTAACACTAGTTTGAGGCGCAGCTTTAACAGTTTGTAACTCTTTGTTTTTAGATGTGAGGAAGCTGGCAGGTGCCCTGGTAGATGGCTGGCTGGCTACCATCAGCGCCCACTGCGCCTCCAAGCGGAGCAG
Source organism: Cyprinodon brontotheroides (assembly GCA_018398635.1). NCBI lineage: Eukaryota > Metazoa > Chordata > Actinopteri > Cyprinodontiformes > Cyprinodontidae > Cyprinodon > Cyprinodon brontotheroides. The sequence goes on from JAGKQL010001142.1 coordinate 13,698, forward strand.
CAGTAACTCGCCTGGTGGTACGGACCTCCATGGTTTCTCTGTTTCCAGACTGAACTTTCCGCCTTCTAAACACGGTTCCTTTCTTTAGATAAAAAGAGGAAACAAGGGCTGGAGATGGAGGATACCAACCCTACCCCTCCTAAAAAGAAGACCCCTGCACCTCAGCTGGGGGAGAAATCCATCCTAAAGTGGCCGCAGCTGAAGAGGCCGAGGTAAGGCGCTGCGTTCTGTTTGAAATCTGGTGATTTTTTCCTGTCAGGCTGCTGATTCTGGTTCTGATCGCTGTGGGTTTTCCTCTGTAGCTCCGGCCCCTCAGACGATGCACCTCCAGAGAAAAAGCACAAACCTCTAAATACTCCCTGGAGCTCCAACGAAGGCATCGAAGCCGAGATAACTCCAGCCCAACGTGAGTTTAAGCACAATTACTAGAAACGGTTTTTGGTTTGTTGGAACGGCTGTTTGATACGAGGAGTTTTTGTGTTCATCATGTCAAACCATGTCTGATGCTGTTACAGCGGAGGAGCCCAACACGCCCACAAACAACGGCAAGAAGAAAAAAAAGGTCCAGTGGGCTGAGGAGGAGCAGCTCACACAATTCTTCTATTTTGAATTGGATAGAACAGAGAGAGGTGAGGGATTTAGATGGAGATTTCAATATCATGTGGTCTTAGGAAATTGGATAGACATCCCTTAAAACCCACAGATAAAGAAAATAATCGTAGCAAATTTTTGCACTAGACTAAATTTGGTTGGCATATGGAGATACTGTAATCCATGTGAGAAAAAATACACATGGAGCAACAAAAATCTGCCTTACTGCTCTCGCATTGCTTTTTGGCTGATCACAAACGATTTAATTCAACAAGTTACAGAAGTAATAATTTGTCCCACAATAATAAATGATCACAAAACAATTCTTCTAAAATTAGATTTTCCACAGAATAAAAATAAAAAGTCTTTCAACTATTGGAAAGTTTAAATTGCTTAACGAATCAACTGGATTAAAGGTTCCTTAATTGTCCAAACAGCGTGTGGAACATCTTCCCCTCTAATCTTTTAGCAATCTATATATATATACAATCTTAATACAATAAATGTTCTGATGAATGCAAATGGTGGATTTTACTCTTATGAGGTCTTTATAGAAAAATATGACTTTGATACTTCTAGAGAAGAGTTTGAAAGGGTGATCAGTTCTATTTCCATCAGTATTGTCTCTTTAGCCCAAAGCATCATAACAGCTACCTCTCTACCTGTATCACTGGGTTCTCCTACTATCGCTGGTATCTCACAGATAGGAGATGTAACAATGTTTTTATCAGGAACCATTTTGTTCCAGTGTCCTGTCAGACCGACATACCCATAGTCGATACCCGTTTATCCCTTTAGTTTATCCCTGTTTATCACTTTAGTTTTGTACGAAAAATACAATTTTAACTACCTTGACAGGCGTGTATCCCTTAAGTCATGTACAAAAAACAATTTAATTACTTACTTTTTTGTGTTTTTTGAAGCATATTATGATCTGACCTTAAATAGTTTTTTTTGTACATGACTAAAGGGATACAGACCCGTCAAGGTTGTTTAAAATGTATTTTTCGTACAAACCTAAAGGGATAAACTAAAGGGATATATGGGACTAACATATGCAAATGCAACTGTGACATCTTGCTGTTGTGTATTGACTATGGGTATGCTGGTCTGACAGAACACAGGTCTATACCCCTATATGTAAGCACCCATAGACTCTGGTGTACAAGAAACTCTGGAACTGGATCTTTCTGCTACCTTATCGATATATAGTTCCTAACAATGTCAAAGTGGTTCTTTTCAAAATTGTGCATCTGTATTACCCTTCAAAAGCAAATATCTGTGCTTTTTTTTCTATTGTGAGTAACAATTGTCCATTTTGTGGATATGAAGGGGACACTATTGAGCATAAATCAACCAAAATAATGAAATTATTTAATCATTTCAATTTACTTGAAACAATTTACTTGTTTGTGTGTATGTTTATGTTTTGTTTAAATAATTATGTTTTTATATTATCTTCCTTCCTGTTATGTAATATTTACATGTAATGTTCAACTATTATTGTACTAAATTGTATGTACAAATGTTAATAAAGAAGGTTTGTTACAATAATAAAAATAAAGAAGATATGGCGCTGGGTGGACTCGTCAGTCTGGAAGAAGAAAAACTCTCTTGTTTGTACATGCGCGGTGCGCGAGGTTCTGGTAAATCCGCTCGCAGACGCTCAAAGCTCTGCTTCCACTGCAGGATTTGCTCACGAGGGCCGACTGAATCTCAAACATGTTGGAAATTTTCCCCCGACCTTATGATTCCTGATCAGGAGGTGGTTGTTAGAGGCTAATCCCCACCCGTTACCCCCTGTATGCTACACGACGCAGGCTCTACGCTCATTCATTTTTAAGAAGGACGTATTTTCCATTTTGTGTGACCACTTTTGCTATAATCTTTTGCTGCTATTTTGCCACAATTTCCCCATTGTGGGACAATAGAGGGATATATATGGTAAAGATAGGCTCTGTGTATGCACCTTGATGCTCTATCTCTCTGGTTCTTTTCCCTGAAAAGAGATCACTCAAGAAAAACTCTTTAAATAACACTTCATAACGTATATGTATTAAATAACCAGGAGACATGACAACAGATTCTGATAGAAATTGTAATCTTACTCGGATCAAAGAAATTGCTTAGAGTTACAGAAGGCAGCTGCTCACCTTCAGGCTCTCCTCTCAGGCAGTGGCCCAGATTAACAGTTAGAAAGGCATTTTATTCATCTCCAGTCTGCCACATCATCACATTTTACATCATAGACATTAGTAGATGAGGAGACATTCATGGCTCCAGCCTTATGAAAATATTGCACTTCATCCTGAGCTGAAGGACACCGCCCTCATTCCATTTCCAAATCAAGATTTATATATATATATATATATATATATATATATATATATATATATATATATATATAAAGTTATCCCTCGAGCCCTAATGTTAACAATCCTTCCATATTAAAAAAAAAAAGTGACGAGGCATCCTTCTTCTGGTCTGCTTAAACCAGCATATTATGGTAGCAGGTCAATCTCCCCAAGATGGCACCTGTAATCTCTGCACCGCGACAGTCAATGCAGGTTCTACTCTTATTTTATGTCCATGACCACTAATAACTGGGAAATCTGCAACAACATCATGGTGTCTCTGTTTCAACTTGCATGATCAAGAATCTCCTCAGTTCTCCAAATTCCTGCTAATGACCTAATTATTGAATTAAGGTGTTTTGAAGCAGAGACGCATCTAAAAGCTGCAGGACACCGGCCCTCAAGGACTACAGTTTGACATCCCTGCACTAGAGCATCAAGCTTTTAATGCGTCCAACTGTTTATGTTAGCATCATCATTCAGAAACATTTAGTTGGAAGGTGTGTCTACATGTGTAACAACATAAAAAGGGAAAATAGATTTTTCTTAAACCTGAATAAAAACTCAGATCGATAAAACATTTTTATTTTGGCACTGAATCATGGAACAGTTTTTAGAAACAATGCATTTTCTCTGTTTGCCATTTTAACCCAAATCTTTTTAAAATAAATCTGGCGTCTCACACTCATGCACTGAATGGGAGGGGCAGTTGAACTGGTTTCAGCGTAGGGAGCAGCTAGAACATGAGGCAGCGCTGCAGTTTGTTTTCAGGTCTGATGCACTGCAAAAAAACATCTAAATAAGTCATTATTGCTTAAAATAAGTGATTTTTCTTGAGTCGAGAAGGTAAGTGAGACACTTTGCTGATGGAACAAGACAATTTACATTTAAAATAAGAAAAAAATAATTGCATTGTCTTAGTTGAAGCCCATATTATCTAATTATCTTATTTTAACCTCTTAGGGCTTTGCGGTCACATACGTGGACAGCACTTTTTCACTCATATGTCCACAATGGTGTTTACAGCTTAACTTGTGGTGTTATAAATTTGAATGTGGGTATTTTCACTACCACCTGGTGGTAAAAGAAGAGCATTACACCTTACCAAAAAATTTAGAAATGGCGGCCAACACACTCCAAAATCCTCATGTCAGCTCCGTATGCAATCGTTGACCAAGTAAGAAGTCCTGTAATATTTTATAATCTATTCTGATTTAGACAATAATGGGTTGTACAAAGGGTTGTACATTTGTCATTAAATGCAAATATTGAAAACAAATGTGAATAAAACCCCTTTCTATGTAGCTAAACATGAAGTACATGTACGTGTACTTATGGACTGAAGCTCCTTGAAAAAGCTAACATGCTAGTACACATACACATTTGTAGAATAAGAAAAACATTATCTGTTGTGAAGCTAAAATGCTATACATTGTCCAAATTAAATAAATATAATTAAAACCACTGAATCAATACATTTATACGTGAATTAGATGGACTAAAAATGCTAGTAAAAATATGTGCATGTGAGTTAGCTTCACGCGTGGTTGATTCTTCAAACTGAGGGGAGCGATAAAAATGGTGATTGATGATGATGAGCCAGCAGTACTGAAGATGTTGGAAAAATTCTGGAAGTTGAGGCCTTTTCTAGATGGAATTCTGCGAGGCTGCTCGTCTCTCAGTCGACCTGATTGCGCATCCATAGATGAGCAAATGATTCAGTTCACAGGAGCCTGTCCATGGAGACAATATCTCCCGATGAAACCAAACCCAGTTGACATAAAAAAAATAGTTTGTGCCACAGCAGATGGTATTGTGCTTGACTTTGAGCTTTATCAAGGCACAAATGTGCTAATTGAAAAGGTAGAGGAACCAGAGGTCCTGGGTTTGGGAAGCTTAGTCATTGAGCGCCTGTGCCAAACTCTGCATCGTGGCACAAAAGTGTATTGTGACCAGTTTTTCACCACCATCAAGGGTGCACAACGCATGAGGGAGAAAGAGTTATACATGACTGGCACAATAATGAAGAACAGACTAGCTGGAGCGAACCATAAGTAGCCCAGTGACAAAGCCATGAAAAACGCAGGAAGAGGAACCTCATCAGAAGTTTCCACTGAAGATGCAAAGGTGTGTGTAGTAAAGTGGTATGACAACAAACCAGTTCTGATGATGTCTGCTGTTCATGGTGCACTGCCAGAAGATACCTGCCAGCGTTGTGACAAAAAAATGAATCAACATGTCAATGTCTCAACCAAGCATGTACGTGAGTACAACATGAAGATGGGTGGAGTGGATTTGATGGACAGAATGATAAGGTGCTGTTGCATGAGCACCCGTACCAAGAAGTGGACATTACAAATGATAATGCACTTCATAGATCTGGCTTTAGCCAACAGCTGGCTCCTGTACCGAAAAGACCATGCAGTATCTGCTGGACCAAAGACCAGACCCATCCAGTTCCTCCAGTTTCGTATGGAAGTGGCCAAGATCCTCTTGGTCCAGCATCACGGTGCAGATGCAGACCTTTCAGAACCCTCAGAGGATGAAGAAATAAGTCAAGGGGTCAGACGTCACGTGATGGAGTTGCCTCAGGTCTCGGTCCGCAGAAGAGCCAATGCCCATCTCCCAGAGATGATACGCCTGAAGAACGCTATGCTCCGTTACCCTGGAAGAACCCGAGTGAGTGGTGTGACCTGCAAAGTGTTCTCTGCATGCAAACTAATCGCAACTGTTACTTAGCCTTTCACAATGATTGTTGCCTTTCACATATCCTTATTGTTACATTAGAAATGGATAGTTTCATGAGCCATACTGTAACTGTGAATGTGAAAAAGTGATTTTTTTTCTTCATTTTGTTTATTTATGTTTATTATATTTTCACAGTAGTAGGTTGATACAATAGTAACAGTTGGAAATGCTTTGGTTTTTTATTGTATACTTTATTACAGGCAAACAATATAATCTGTTAGATGTAACGGTTCAAACAGACAAAAATCAAATGTTTCCTATGTTGTTTTTACTCTTTGATAATCAAAACATATTTAAAAAATATGTGTATCTGTTATCAATATATTCTAAAGCAGTCAGGAAAGAACTGCTGTGTTTAAGGTGGAAATAAAGAGTTTTTTCACTCTTTTATCCAAAGTTGACTTAATTGTGTTTTATGGAGCTTGGGAACATGAGTCCACATATGTGGACATCATTTTTCTCTAAAACTGAATAACATTGAAATATGATGTTTCATTTTTATTCTAACTGGGTTCAAACAAGCCCAAATAACAAAGAGAAATAAAAAATGTATGTAAAAAAACTGCTTGGGCCTTAAGAGGTTAAGAGTGATTCCATTGGCGAATCATCTTTTTTAACTACTCAAATTAAGGGTAAATACACTTAATTTTAGACAGTTTTTTGATAATTTCTGCAGTGCTCATCCAAAGCTGGTGGCAGTGAGGATTAATGTCTAACTTCTTTATACTGTTTTATTTTTATTTACAGTCAACGTGAATAAGATCAAACTCTTAAAAAAGTTGGCAGAGATGGAGCAGAAGATGTCCCATCAGACCCAGACAGAGAGCTCCAAGCTGCCACCTGTTCAGGCCGACCTCATGAACCTGAACAACAACACGTGCAGCCCTCAGCCTTCCAGTGCGGTTCAAAACCCCGAAGCGCCAGTAGTGAAGGTCCAAGAGTTCCTGACATGCCTCTTGGTACTGATCCCCCGCTGAGTGATGTAATCGGTTAAGGAGAAAGACGCTTGTTCTGTTGAAACTAACTGGGTTTCTGTCCTCAGAGAGCGTTCGGCAGCAAGTCCACCGAGGAATTGATCAAGCTGCTTTATCACATCTGTGGTAGGATGTCGGAGTATGATCTTTTCTCCGATAAGCTCAAACATCTGCTGGGCTTTCTGCAGCAGAACTCTTCTATGGAGGATGACAGGTATGGTGAGCCTATGGACACTTCGTCCAATCAGACCCAGAGCAGCCTCCTGTTGAGGCCAACCTCATTAACCTGAATGATAATACGTGCAGCCCTCAGGCTTCCAGCACGACCCAAAACCCAGCAGAGCCGGGGGTGAACCTCCACGAGTTCCTGACGTCCCTCAAGGTACCGATCCGCAGCTGAGTGATGTCATCGGGTAAGGAGAAGTACGCTTGTTCTGTCAAGGCTAACCAGGTTTCTTTCCTCAGGGATCGGTTGGCAGCGAGTCCACCGAGGAGTTGATGAAGCTGTTTTATGCCATCTCCGATAAGATGGCGGAGTATGATCTTATCTCCGATAAGCTAAAACAGCTGCTGGACTCTCTGTAGCAGTACCAGATCCAAAGGTCGAGCTGACCCCACCCAGGTAAACCCACCTTCTTATCATTCACCCTTAACCCCACCCTCACCCACCCTAACCTTCCTGCCTCCTCCCCCTCAGTCAACCAGGGGCTTCTGGGCCACGGTCCAAAACCCAGCAGAGCCGGTGGTGAACCTCCACGAGTTCCTGACGTCCCTCAAGGTACCGATCCGCAGCTGAGTGATGTCATCGGGTAAGGAGAAGTACACTTGTTCTGTCAAGGCTAACCAGGTTTCTTTCCTCAGGGATCGGTTGCCTCCTCCCCCTCAGTCAACCAGGGGCTTCTGGGCCTTGGTCCGGCCATCAGCAACAACATGGAGATGCCCATGCACGGCAGCTACCCACTCTTCAACCACACCTCACAACCATGGACCGCCTTTCAGCAATGCCAGAGGCCCCCACATGATGGGGCCCCGATCAGGACAGGATAGAATAGGAGAGAAAAGAAACTACTGGGGAGATGACTCCATGAGGTGTAAGGTTGGATGGAGCTTTAAAGAGAACCCAGATGTAGACACTAAAGCTGAAGGTGGTTCCAATGTGATCCGACTGCTAGAACACTGCGTCCATATTCAAACTGCTTTCCCTGTTAAAAAGAAGCTAAATTCATTCACATAATTTCCTCGACACCAGGTTGAAATCTGTGGCAGGATATTGTTCTAATAGTAATCTTGGTGTCTCTGTATTCTGCCGGGGAAGCTTGAGTTCACCATCCTGGATGTCCCGGTTCCTGACAGGAGTTCTGCTTTTGGACGTCCACAGTATCTGAACAAAACATGAAAAACTAAGAGAGGCCACCTGAAATGTTGAATTTTCATTGAAATGATGGATTATTGTTGCTCCTTACTGAACATGCTCTCACCCTTTGTAAAGGTCAGCAGCTCAGATGCTGCTGCTCTGGTTTGGTCGCTGTAGATCTCATCAGCATCTCCTGATAGCTGTAGAGGCTCGATCCAACATGAGATTGACAAAAAACACAGAAGAGATCCACTGCAGTCGTTTTTTCTTCAGTTGAGAAGGTAAGTGAGAGACTTTGTTGATTGAACAAGACAATTTACATTTAAAATAAGAAAACAATAATTACATAGTCTTAGTCCAAGCCCATATTATCTAATTATTTTATTTTAAGAGTCATTCCATTAGCAAATCATCTTTTTTAACTACTCAAATTAAGGGTAAATACACTTAATTTTAGACAGTTTTTTGACAATTTCTGAAGTGCTCATCCAAAGCTGGTGGCGGTGAGGATTAATGTCCAACTTCTTTATACCATTTTATTTTTATTTACAGCCAAAGTGAATAAGATCAAATTCTTCAGCAAGTTGGCGAAGAGGGAGCGGAAGATGTCACATCAGACCCAGACAGAGAGCTCCAAGCTGCCACCTGTTCAGGCCGACCTCATGATCCTAAAGAACACGTGCAGCCCTCAGCCTTCCAGTGTGGTTCAAAACCCCGAAGGGCCAGTAGTGAAGTAATTTCCCTCTGGGATTATTAAAGTATTTCTGATTCTGATAGTGAACGATCAAGAGCACTTGTCATTTTCACACGGTTTTATTTCTGGTAGTAAGGAGTAGCTAGCCTAGGCTAGCGCTAGCTTAGCATTGCTATGGCTTCTCTCTCTCCCTCCCTTGACTCTTTTCCAACTCTTCCTTCTTCCTCTCCTGCTCTCTGTGTCAGATGTTCAGTTATTCCTCTGCTTCCTTTAGTGATAATGGGATGTGTAATAAGTGTAGTATTTTTGTAGCTTTGGAGGCGAGGGTGTCAGAGTTAGAATCCAGGCTTTAGGCTGTTGAACATCCAGGAGTTAAAGTAGGCCCCCACGTAGCTGTCCTCCAAAAGTGCCTGAGCAGCCAGGCGACTGGGTAACTGTACGCAGAAAGCGTAGTCGTGGATCTCTGCCCACTGGTCACCACCAACCCGTTCACATTTCTAACCGGTTTTCCCCACTCAGTGACACACCCACTGAGAAGCCCACTCTGGTGATTGGCAGCTCCATAGTCAGAAACGTGGCATTAGAGACACCAGGGACCATAGTCAAATGTTTGCGGGGGCCAGAACGGGCGACATCAAATCCTACCTGAAACTGCTGGCTAAGGATAAGGTTAAATACAGTAAGATTGTTATTCACGCTGGCGGTAATGACACCCGGTTACGCCGATCGGAGGTCACTGAAATTAGTGTTGCTTCGGTGTGTAAGTTTGCCAAAAAATGTCGGACTCCATACTTTTCTCTGGTCCCCTCCCTGATCTGACCAGCGATGACATGTTTAGCCGCATGTCGTCATTCAACCTCTGGTTGTCTAGGTGGTGTCCTGAAAACAACGTGGGCTACATTAATAATTGGCAATTCCACTTTGGCTGGTGCAGCTCTTCTTTCTAGAAATCTGGCCACATTTATTAGTCCTCCAAAACCCTGACCACCCAGGGTGCAGACCAGGAAGCAGAGTTGTAGTTTAACACACATCTCTGCAGCCTCTCTACTGTTACCCACTCTTTACTCCATCCAGACAGTGTCTTGCCCACGACCAAAATCTAATAAATTAGCAAATATTCCCAAAGGAGTAAATCATGATAATCTAATTCAAATTAAAATAACTCCAATTGGGGAAAATGTTAAAACGATTAAATGTGATCTGTTTAACATAAGATCTATTTCCTCTAAAAGTCTGCTAGTTAATGACTTGATTTGTGATACATTGACTTATGTTGCCTTACAGAAACCTGGCTGCAGCAAGAGTATTATGTGAGCATTAATGAGGCAACTCCTTCAAGCTATTTAAATTTTCACATACCCAGAAGTTCTGGGCGAGGAGGAGGAGCAGCAACAATCTTCCAGTCTGACTTACTGATTACTCTCAAGACAGTTAATACCTACAGCTCTTTTAAACATTTAACCCTTAATTTCCCTGATCAAAATTTCAAAGCAAGAAAAAAATATGCTGCAAGAGCAGCATATTTCTCCTCATTAATAGAGGAGAATAGGAAAAAATCCTAGATTTCTTTTTAATACAGTTGCCAAACTCACCCAGAGCCATAGCTTAGTTGAACCGTCCATTCCACCTACTCTTAGAAGTAATAACTTTATGGGATTCTTTATAAATGAGATTGATCTTATTAAAAATAAGATCATTAGCACTCCTCTATCCACAATTGTATCTGAGGTAGTCATGGAATCTGAACCGGGTTTAGACTGCTTTGATCCAGTTGAACTTTCAGAGTTAGCAAAATTATTGTCTTCATTTAAGCCTTCAACTTGTACTGTATGTTAGATCCAGTTCCAACCAGGTTATTTAAGGAGGTATTCCCTTTGATCTCCTCCTCCATTTTAGATGTGATTAATCTATCTCTTTTACAGGGATATGTACCTAAGGCTTTTAAGGTTGCTGTAATTAAAGGCAGATCTTTTAGTTATCAGGCTCCTCTCCTGTGGAACCAACTACCAGTTTTAGTCCGTGAGACAGACACCCTGTCTACTTTTAAGGCTAGGCTTAAAACTTTCCTTTTGATAAAGCTTATAGTTAGAGTGGCTCAGGTTATCCTGAGCTATCTATATAGTTATGCTGCTATAGGTTTAGACTTCTGGAGGACATAGGGACCCCCATTTCATCATTCTGCTTCATTCTCTCTCTATTCTCCTACTCTAGTTCTAGTTCAATCTTTAACGTTATGCTCTCTCTCCTTTTTCTCAATGTAGCTTTGCCTCGTCTGTTCCTGTTTGGCTGTGACGCCATCCTGGAGAGAAACATCAGCTGTGCTGCTTCCATCAACACCCTCGTTTATAGATGCTGGAGATCGGCCTGTTTTCCAGTGTATTCCTGTTTCTCTGACCGTGACTAGCTGGATGTGCCCTCTTCATCCTCTAACATGGGAGCTGGCTCAGAGCTCGTCTGCCTGGTTGTGTGTTTCCTGGACGGGGGCCGCCTTCTACAGCTGCTTTGTGTGTCTCTGCTTCTGAACCCCAGTCGGCCGCGGCAGATGGCCGCTCACACTGAGCCTGGTTCTGCTGGAGGTTTCTTCCTGCAAAAGGGAGTTTTTCCTCTCCACTGTCGCTACAAGCATGCTTAGTGTGAGGGATTGCATTTGAGTCAATGAGTCAATGCAATCAACTGGTGTTCCAGGACCCAGAGGGGGACACAACAACATAAACGGTACATAGATCTGGCTCAGCTGATTATTCCTGACTGATCAGAGACATGTCTTCACTGAAATGTCTTTTCTGCTCCCAGACATGTCCAAGAGACCCATATGTCACTTCATGATGAAGGACAGCTGCAGGTATGACAGCAGCTATGCTTTCTACCACCCCGGCATGAACGGCCCCCCACTACCGCCTAACCACCCTGCCAACCACCACGGCCACTAGGGGACTGCACTTCTCCTCCTCAATTGGTGAATCCAGAGGGAAACCAGGAGCTCCGCCAAACGAAAAGAGAGACTCTGTTTCACTTTTTGAACTTTTGAAACTGAAACAATCCACAGTGAGCTGCTGTCTGAGCTTATTGGACCATCAGACTACAATAAGCTATGAGTAGAATACTGTTTAAAAATGTGTAAAATAAAAATGTAATTGTGCTTTAAACCAGCAATGTCCTTGTTTGCTTCTGTCAGCTGTTTGCCTCATTAAGCCAGAGCGGTGTTCCTCCTGTCACAGCCCGGTTCTACAGCTCAGTCCTGGTGCTGAGATACGAGGCTGCTGGAGTGTTTGCAGCTTTACGAAGCAGCACTACTTGAGTAAATACTATGAATTATTAATTAATTTAAGGTTAAATCAGAAGGATCTCAGATGGTTACTCTGTATATCATCATACAGAAGAATCAACCTATGTATAGTGTTCTCTGAACATTTTCATCTGCTTATTGTTGTCGCCCATATTAATGTCAGTTAACAGGTAATGCTGAAAATGTTTAAAAAATGATTCAAACACAAATCGAGCATGTTGTCAATCAGCTGCTGCTTCTCCAAAACTACCCTGAGTTTTTACGTTTCCAAGAAGTTATTTTCAGCCTCTGTCTGATCAGGTTTACTTTCCTGATGCCGCAGTGAAAGCACTGGCAGACTTTTAGTTGGTCAGGAGACTAAATTCAGGCCGTTACCAGGTCTGTTCAGATTACCCATGGAGTAACTGGGCATCCAAGATTCAATTTATTCTGATATCCTGTTAGATCTTCTGAGCCAACGTGTTGGGAGAGTCCATCCGTACCATCTACAGGAGAACTGGAGAGTCTGCCTTCTCTGTTAGAGCCCCCAGCACCTGTTCATGCTGGGTATTGCTTGGTTAGGGGAGCATTTCAGGCCAGCAGTGCATGAGGGTGCTGCCCTCCATGCACCACATAGATACTGTTGGCATCCTTTGCTGGATGACCCAGCTGGGATGTTGTGAGGTGGATCTACTCAGTTCCTGGTCCAAAATCTCTGAAACACATTGACAACAGGGACGGATCTTCAGGGGGACCATGGCCCCCCCTACCAGGTGATTTGTTCCCATTGTTAAGGAAGAAAATATTCTAAATAGTTAACTTTGGAAAAAGGTTGGGTGTTTCTCTTCCTCTCCCAGGTGCGCTCAGCGAGCTGCGTGTGGCCCCCAAGGAAAACCAGCAAGATATGCGAACGTCACAGAATCACAGAATTTAATCCAACAAAAACAGCTTATGAATTAACAACAAAACTGCAGAACAACAGAAACATACATTCAGTTACCTGAGGTAAAGAAAAATAGAAAAGAAAGGCAAAGACGCGTCTTTGGAGAGAGCTGGTGCAAAAGCAAAAAAGTGGCAGCTATCTGAATTTTTGCCCCTGTGCACAAAATTTTATAATGTAGATAAGTCCTTCCCTTTAGTATAAGGTCCTCCGCTTGACCAATTGGAAGCTACTTTGGACACTCAGAAAAACTAATTTACGGCCGGGCCTCCACTGGATTCTAAGGTCATATCATGAGATAAAGTTTAACAGAATCGATGTGGAATGTTGAGGGCCCCTTTCCTGCCATAAATCTCAAGAACAAACTTAAATTCAGTATTTTGGTTCAGGGAAAGGTTATCTTCACAGCTCAATCTTGCTCTTCTGCACCATTCCACCCCAAAAGATTGAATCCTGCCTTAAACCACATAGAATCAACAGAACATGAGATACAATTCCTTTTCTCACATATAAAACATAATATTCAATCTAACATATTCAATTACCCCATTAAACATATATCCTGAGCAATTTTCTAATACTAAACAAAACATTTTCATTCAAACAATTTCAATTTGATTCTGATATTCACACAGATAGTACAACTTTCAATTAAAAAACATGATATTAATACTTAGAAAAATGTCTTAAAAACTAAATGTTAGTGTTTTAACATTCTACATTTTATTCAGTATCACAGCATCTCAGATGTTTATTCTGGAAGACTTTTGATCTTCTGTAAACCAAGGAGACCTCTCCCCTGAGGCTCAACTGTTATTCACCCCCCAGGAGATACTCATTTTAAGGCCTCCTGTGCTTTGAATACTTACCCATTAGTAGTTTTAAATCATTAACACAGCCTTGTTCAAAATTCAGAAATATGGTCAAAATGAAAGTGTTCAACATACCTTTTACATAAGATTAACTGTATTAAAAACTAAAATAATCATTTTTCTTTAACACCATGTAGATTCAATTCACCACCTCTGGAACCAGCTGTTCTCCTCTAACCTAGAAGGTGGCATCCCACCACCATCCTAATTTGACACTTTAAAGCTAATATATCCCTATATATATATATATATATATATATATATATACATATGCCTTCAATGTTGGGAACTTATGCATATATTCCAATCTAGTGAAAGCTATTATATCATCACATATAGGAAAATCCTATTTATTGATCATTGCAATGGGAAAAAACAATCAGTGAAACCAAGATGGCTGACACACACAGGGGAAAAAGACCAAACATGTCACCATTCCAACAGAATACCATATTACAACTGCAAAATCTAATTGCAACTATATCTATGCAACTACTTTGTTGGTATTTTGATTTATTACAGTATAAAATGCATAAAGTACACTGGAATGGACAGATAAATATTTCTTTGTAGATTAAAGACAGAAATGTTTTTTTTTTTTTTTATCCTGTTTAACTTTTCTAAGGATGTATAAAAAAATACTTAGTAAAAAGATCCTGTCTGAGTTTATCATAATTCATGCATGAGAGGATATTAACCAAACACTGGCAACAAGAATACATAATACCATTAAAAACGGTAAGACAGAATGCATGCTCTTTTATAGTTTAATTTTTAGGTTTTATAGGGGAGAGTTTGTCTGTGCAGTCATCTAGGAAGTCTATGTTATTAGAGATAAAGGTTTACTTATAAAGAACCAATTTACAACCACTTATTTCAAGAACCTTTACCAAAACAAACAGATCCTGTTCACATGACTTGGATAAAACCTTTATTATAGTGATAAATAACAGGTAAAGATAGAATGACAGGAAGGATCCTTCAACAAAACCAGACCCAGTAGGGGGGATTTAATATAATTCAGTCTTGTAAAATAGAAGCAAGACCCAGCAGATGTCATTTTAAGGCAATTTACATGACAGTTTTAATAAAGAGACGTGTAACAGAATTAAAAACATCACAAACATCCAGTTAGATCTAATTTACAACATGGTGAAGATAAATTTAGTTTATTATGGCGTTTAGAGAAACGTCTTAAATCCAAAGAAGATCCGCCAATTACATTCAATTCAATTCAGTTTATTTATATAGCGCCAAATTCACAACAATCATCTCAAGGCACTTTACAGTTCAACCCAGATCATAAAGTCAAATTGATACAAAGTTTTCTGTCTAAGGAAAACCCATTGACTCATTGACTCAAATGCAATCCCTCACACTAAGCATGCTTGTAGCGACAGTAGGAAAAACTCCCTTTTGCAGGAAGAAACCTCCAGCAGAACCAGGCTCAGTGTGAGCGGCCATCTGCCGAGCCGACTGGGGTTCAATTACATCCATTCATTAATCTTGCAGCAGTCCCTCCTCCTGAGCAATGAAGTGGTGACAGTAGAGAGGAAAACTAGCTTTAAGCAGGAAGGAACCTCCAGCAGCAGCTCCATGTCAGCGCCCATCTACTGCGGCCGAGTGGGTCTTTAACAGGACAGCAGACGTCCAACAGACACAGAGGCTCCGGTCCAAGGAGCTGCTGGCCTCTCTGGAAGAAGAACAGGAGTTAGTGAACGAACACGCTAGTCTGTAAAATTTAAACGCATAAACACTGGGAGAGGTGTAACTTTAACCAATAGAAGAGGAAAACACACAGGGAGAACCAAAAGTTAACAGCAGTGATAACTGTAGACAATGGATGCTTGGAGAAAATGCCTGAAAATGCTGCATTTGTTGGAGTCTACAGTCGGTTTCATCAGGGTCGTTTCTCTGCTTTAATAAGTTCTAAAAACCCTTCAGAGATCAACCAGGGGGAAATTCTCCCATATTGGATCAGAAGCTGCTTCTTAACTGTTTCTCTGTGGTCTAATGGAAAAGTCAGAACTTCTGGTTCTGGTAAAGTTTGGTTACAGACATGAAAGTTGAGATGAACATCCATTCATGATGGAAAGATAAGGATTAAAGGTTAGACCACCTTGATGGGATGGTTGTAGCTTTTGAATCAGTTTGTTCTGGATCTGTTTTTAGTATTTTCACCAATTCTGATGAATATCTGGAAGCAATAAAGGTTTGTTACCTTCTTTTACTGGGTGTAGCAGATTGATGGTTTAGCTGCAGGGTCTTTATTCAGTCCAGGACTCCAGAATGTTGGAGAGACTGGGAAGCTCCTCACCACCCTGGATGTCCCGCTTCCTCACAGGACTTCTGCTTTTGGACGTCCACAGTGTCTGAACATAACATGAAAAACTAAGTGAGGCCACCTGAAATGTTAACTTTATATTGAAATGATGGATTATTGTTGCTCCTTACTGAACATGCTCTCTCTTTGTGAAGGTCAGCAGCTCGGCTTTGGTCACTGTAGATCTCATCAGCATCTTCTGATGGCCCAAAGCTTGTAGAGGCTCGGTCCAACATGGGATTTAAAAAACACAGAAGAGGTCCACTGCGGTCAGAACTGGCCTAGATCATATGGAGAGTATTTCTGCAGATGGTTCTTTCCCTCAAACTAGGCCTGAATACTAACTGACCAGAGGAACATCTAGAACCAGATCAAGTCACAGCTGAAAGCTGTTTCTAACTGGTTCACCTGTTTTCAACCAGGATTTTTTTTTGTCTTTTTTGTATTTTAATTGATGTATATGTTAATTTGCCTCCTTTCTGTGTTTCTTCTTGTTGAACTTTGTAGTTAAATCATTGCTTGGATTGTTTGGGTTGCCTTCCTTTAGCTAGGAGATAGTCCAGCTCTGACATCAGGTGTAGAGCATGTTAGATTGTTTCTGCCTCAACCAGCTCTCATGTTTCACACCTTTTATAAATTGTTAGCGTATGGGAGAATTATCCTGCCATAATGCAAGAGCACATAATTCCGTATCTGAGACTCGAGCAGAGCGCGGTTTGTGTGCAAAGAGAAGGAGGCAAGCGAGAGGAGAAAATATCTGTGCAAGAAGCATTAGAGAAGAAACAAAGATTTGAGAGAGAGCGCATGTTTTGAGTGTGAGCATTATAAGTTTTGAGTGCAAGAAGATGAAATTCTTTTCTCAAATTGAAATGATGTGCTCTTGCATTATGGCAGGATAATTCTCCCATATGTGCCACTAAGATACTCTAATTAGAGAGCAGTAGTGAAACTTCGATATTGTATTTTCATGGCCTAGTTTACCTGACAGGATGTTTACATAAATCTGTTTTTAGGCTTTGCACAGATAAGATTTTTTAGGTATGGAGGAACAGCTCTACTGTATATAAAACAAATACATAAATAAATAAATGCTCAATAAATAAATAAATAAGCATTCAATTAATTACCCCCCAAAATACAATGAATAAATATGTAGGTAGAAATTAAATTATACGGTGAGACATAAATATATGTATCACTTAAATAGCTTCTTTATTTTTTCACCTTCTTTTGTAAACAGTTTCATTTGTTACTTGAATCGACTGTTTAATTGAGGTCTGAAGACGTTTTCTCTAAGGGAGACCCTGAAGAAATAAGATGCCTTTTGTAGGGTTTTGTTTTCCCTAGAGATGTCCATTGAATGTAACCTCATAGCCATGTCTCCATGTGTAGAACACTACACAGTACCTTTAATTTGGTTCTAATAACAGCAGATTGTTTACTAGTTTGTCTACTAGTAATTACTTCAGTTTTTATTTTAATATGCTGATCATAAAGCAATGTTTACACTGTGATATGTCATTGGCTGATCTTTAATAAATGTTTTAACCAGTGTGTCAGACTCATTTTGAATTGATATTAGGTTGGTATGACGTTAAGTAGCTTCTGATGTAGTTAAGCTACTTTTAACACATTAGTGTAACTTAGCTTGCTATAATTCTTTAGGTGGTAGCTTTGGTGTAGTGAAGCTTAATTTATTGTTGAGTAACTGATAGCTTAGCTCACTACACTGGACAAGTAGCTTGCCCAACACTGTCTACATCAACAAATTCAGACACCTATGCATACGCTTTTATAGACAGTTATCTTAACCCATACAAATGTCACTTAATCAAAGGCAGATCTGTAAGAAGGCTGACCACTTGAAGCCTTTTGTTATCTTAGTATAATTTCCTTCCTTCCATGTTGGAAGGGAAGAGGCCGGTGCTGATGACGCTCATGCACCTGGACGAGGAATAGACAGTTTTACGCTGCACACCAGGCAACTGACACAGCAATCCCTCCAGAGAATGTGGAGCCAGGCTACAAAGCTATTTCTATTCATGCCCTATTTCATCCTCCACCAGTCCTATTTTCACTCTATCTGATCCGTGATCAGTTACAGGGAGGACATGCAAAGGCAGCAAAGACCCAAAACAGCTCATTCTAACACATCTGCAGAAAGGCACTTGATTTCACACCAGTCTGCACTCTGACTATTGTAAATCTAGTTTTTGATCATCTGATTTAGTTACAGATTAAAGGTCACCACTGGATAAAGTCACCTCTGACCTAATATATCTGTAAACACAGAAAGTTCCCCAATATTAACTGCTGAAGATAGATAGAGAGATAGAGATATAGAGAGAGAGATAGAGAGAGAGATAGAGATATAGAGAGATAGATAGATAGAGAGAGATAGAGATAGATAGAGAGAGAGATAGATAGAGATAGATAAGATTAAAAATAAAAAAACATTTTTTGGAAAATGATATACGAGGGGGAAAAATGAACATGCTGAGATTAAACAGAACTTTAAAAATAAAAATAATATATATGTTTTATATATTCTATAAATAAAAAAACAGATAAAAGCAGAATTGGTAGAACAAAACGCCATTCAGATTACAGGTTGACCTTATTAGGGCTTGACCAAGTGAGCTGGTATCTGGGATTTTATTTTAGACACAGGAGGAGTAATTTCAGGCAATTTACATTTCTTTGCCAATTTCAATTTTCTAATCTCATCTTTCAACTTTTGAATGTTATATTCTTTGTCCTTGAGTGTCTTGAGTAATTCAAGGTTCTCTGCTTTTAAACTAATCGGCTCTTCCTTAAGCTTTTGGCATCAGCCTTTTTCAGGTAGAGTTTTAAGCTTTTATCTTTTCTCTGTTTGGTCCCTTTTCCCTGAAGTTCCTGAATTAACTCCTCCTTTTCCTGAATTAACTTCTCATTTTCCTGAATTACTGCCTCCTTTTCTGCTAATGCTACTTTTAAATTATCTAACTGGTCGTAAAACTTCCATAATTCAACGTTCTCTGCTTTTGAACTAATCAACTCTTCCTTAAGCTTTTTGGCATCATTCATTTTCAGGTAGAGTTTTATGCTTTCATCTTTTTCCTGTTGGGTCACTTTTCCCTGAAGTTCCTGAATTACCGTCTCGTTTTGCTGAATTACTGCCTCTTTTTCTGCTAATGCTTTTTTTAAATGATCCAACTGGTTTCTGAGAGTGCGAATATTGTTAACTTGAGGATTTACATATGCTCTTTTTAGATCCTCTTTGTACTTATTACAAACTTCTTGTAACTTCTTATATTTAGCTTTTTCCTGTCTTAAATTTTCACTCAAACCAGATACGTTATTGTCAAGTGTTTCAATATCCAGGTTCAGTTTGCAAATTTCTTGTTTCTGTGTCGTGATTATTGTCTCATATTTATGACACTCTACTGTGCGACATTTTAATTCTGTATCTAGGCTCTCATATTTATGTGCCGCTACTTTTTGAAAAATGTTCAGTTCTTTATGAGCTGCTGCCAGTTTTTCCTTGTAATCACTGATTTTTTCATTTGACTTTCTTTTATTAGTCTCTAACTGTTTCAATAGTCCAGTCATCTGTTGCTGGTTATTGGAAAGCTGTGTTTGAAAGTCATTAAGGGATTTTTCACAATTTACCAAATTCTCACTCAGCGTTTTAACTTCGTTCTCCAGGCTTTTGTTCTTTGTTTTAATTGTTTCAAGCTCCTCATTTAGTTTTTCGGATTTACCTTTAGTGTGGTCACGGTTTTCGGTTCGGTTCAGTATATATATATATATATATACAGATAGATATATATATACAGATAGATAGATATATACAGATAGATAGATAGATATATACAGATAGATAGATAGATAGATAGATACATACAGATAGATAGATATATACAGACAGATAGATATATACAGACAGATAGATATATACAGACAGATGCAGCTGTAAGGGTGTCAGACTTGGATCCCAAAGGTTACCGGTTCGACTCCCGACCTGCCAGGTTGGTGGGGGGAGTAATTAACCAGCGCTCTCCCCCATCCTCCTCCATGACTGAGGTACCCTGAGCATGGTACCGTCCCGCCACACTGCTCCCTTGGGGCGCCATTGAGGGCTGCCCCCTTGCACGGGTGAGGCATAAATGCAATTTCATGGTGTGCAGTTCACTTGTGTGTGCTGTGTCACAATGACAATGGGAGTAACAGGATAGATCGGACACAAAATATTTTTAGATATATACAGATAGATCCAAAATATACAGATAGACAGAACAAATAAGCACACAAGTACAGAAAACTGTTTTTGGTGCAATATATAAATAAATGGGAAAAATAAAACATGCAGAACTTACACAGAAATTTAAAAACAAAAATAATATATACTTTGTTTCATATATTCTATAAATAGACAGGCATTTAAAAGCAGAAAAGCCCCTAGAACAAAACGCCATTCAGATTACAAATTGACCTTATTTTAGACTTGACCAAGTGAGCTGGTATCTGGGATTTTATTTTAGACACAGGAGGAGTAATTTCAGGCAATTTAAAATTCTGAACCAATTTCAATTTTCTAATCTCATCTTTCAAATTTTAAATTGTATATGGAATTGTCCTTGAGCAACTTAAGTAATTCAACGTTCACATTTAAACTAATCGGCTCTTCCTTAAGCTTTTGGCATCAGCCTTTTTCAGGTAGAGTTTTAAGCTTTTATCTTTTGGATTCCCTTTTCCCTGAAGTTCCATGAATTGCAGGATCTGAATTAACTTCTCATTTTCCAGAAGATTTAAACTTTGCCTCCTTTTCTGCTAATTGCTACTTTTAATTTATTTTTCTGGTCGTAAAACTTCCATAATTCAACGTTCTCTGCTTTTCTAACTAATCAACTCTTCCTTAAGCTTTTTGGTAA
The DNA here is from genome assembly GCA_018398635.1 of Cyprinodon brontotheroides. Lineage (NCBI taxonomy): Eukaryota > Metazoa > Chordata > Actinopteri > Cyprinodontiformes > Cyprinodontidae > Cyprinodon > Cyprinodon brontotheroides. Next base: position 34,726 of record JAGKQL010001142.1, read on the forward strand.
TCATTAATTTTCAGGTAGAGTTTTCAGCTTTCTACCTTTTTCCTGTTGGGTCACTTTTCCCTGAAGTTCCTGAATTACCGTCTCGTGGTTGCTGAATTACTGCCTCTTTTTCTGCTAATGCTTTTTTTAAATGATCCAACTGGTTTCTGAGAGTGTGAATATTGTTAACTTGAGGATTTACATATGCTCTTTTTAGATCCTCTTTGTACTTATTACAAACTTCTTGTAACTTCTTATATTTAGCTTTTTCCTGTCTTAAATTTTCACTCAAACCAGATACGTTATTGTCAAGTGTTTCAATATCCAGGTTCAGTTTGCAAATTTCTTGTTTCTGTGTCGTGATTATTGTCTCATATTTATGACACTCTACTGTGCGACATTTTAATTCTGTATCTAGGCTCTCATATTTATGTGCCGCTGCTTTTTGAAAAATGTTCAGTTCTTTATGAGCTGCTGCCAGTTTTTCCTTGTAATCACTGATTTTTTCATTTGACTTTCTTTTATTAGTCTCTAACTGTTTCAATAGTCCAGTCATCTGTTGCTGGTTATTGGAAAGCTGTGTTTGAAAGTCATTAAGGGATTTTTCACAATTTACCAAATTCTCACTCAGCGTTTTAACTTCGTTCTCCAGGCTTTTGTTCTTTGTTTTAATTGTTTCAAGCTCCTCATTTAGTTTTTCGGATTTACCTTTAGTGTGGTCACGGTTTTCGGTTCGGTTCAGTATATATATATATATTTATATATATTCCGATATATACAGATAGATGGATATATACAGATAGATAGATATATACAGATAGATAGATATATACAGATAGATATCAGATAGAGATATATTAGATATACAGACGATATAAACAGTAGATTATATCAGATTTGGATCGACAGATAGATTGTTGCAGATAGAGTGTGCAGTAGATAACAGTGTGTGCTATGTACAATGACAATAGATAGTTGGAGGAGTTTCCCAAAGGGCTTTCACAGATAGATATATACAGATAGATAGATAGATATATACAGATAGATATATACAGATAGATAGATATATACAGACAGATAGATAGAGACAGATAGATAGATATATACAGATAGATAGATATATACAGATAGATAGATATATACAGATAGATAGATATATACAGATAGAGAGATAGATAGAAAACATTTTTTGGAAAATGATATACGAGGGGGAAAAATGAACATGCAGAGATTAAACAGAACTTTAAAAATAAAAATAATATATATGTTTTATATATTCTATAAATAAAAAAACAGATAAAAGCAGAATTGGTAGAACAAAACGCCATTCAGATTACAGGTTGACCTTATTAGGGCTTGACCAAGTGAGCTGGTATCTGGGATTTTATTTTAGACACAGGAGGAGTAATTTCAGGCAATTTACATTTCTTTGCCAATTTCAATTTTCTAATCTCATCTTTCAACTTTTTAATGTGATATTCTTTGTCCTTGAGCATCTTAAGTAATTCAACGTTCTCTGCTTTTAAACTAATCGGCTCTTCCTTAAGCTTTTGGCATCAGCCTTTTTCAGGTAGAGTTTTAAGCTTTTATCTTTTCTCTGTTTGGTCCCTTTTCCCTGAAGTTCCTGAATTAACTCCTCCTTTTCCTGAATTAACTTCTCATTTTCCTGAATTACTGCCTCCTTTTCTGCTAATGCTACTTTTAAATTATCTTTCTGGTCGTAAAACTTCCATAATTCAACGTTCTCTGCTTTTCTAACTAATCAACTCTTCCTTAAGCTTTTTGGCATCATTCATTTTCAGGTAGAGTTTTATGCTTTCATCTTTTTCCTGTTGGGTCACTTTTCCCTGAAGTTCCTGAATTACCGTCTCGTTTTGCTGAATTACTGCCTCTTTTTCTGCTAATGCTTTTTTTAAATGATCCAACTGGTTTCTGAGAGTGCGAATATTGTTAACTTGAGGATTTACATATGCTCTTTTTAGATCCTCTTTGTACTTATTACAAACTTCTTGTAACTTCTTATATTTAGCTTTTTCTGTCTTAAATTTTCACTCAAACCAGATACGTTATTGTCAAGTGTTTCAATATCCAGGTTCAGTTTGCAAATTTCTTGTTTCTGTGTCGTGATTATTGTCTCATATTTATGACACTCTACTGTGCGACATTTTAATTCTGTATCTAGGCTCTCATATTTATGTGCCGCTGCTTTTTGAAAAATGTTCAGTTCTTTATGAGCTGCTGCCAGTTTTTCCTTGTAATCACTGATTTTTTCATTTGACTTTCTTTTATTAGTCTCTAACTGTTTCAATAGTCCAGTCATCTGTTGCTGGTTATTGGAAAGCTGTGTTTGAAAGTCATTAAGGGATTTTTCACAATTTACCAAATTCTCACTCAGCGTTTTAACTTCGTTCTCCAGGCTTTTGTTCTTTGTTTTAATTGTTTCAAGCTCCTCATTTAGT
>JAGKQL010001143.1:0-13475 GCA_018398635.1 Cyprinodon brontotheroides
TTATGCTCTGATTTGTAGTTAACAATCCATCGCTACAACTGGATTCTGTGTTTTTCCCGTTTGCGCGCATTGTAATTACGGATCTTGACCTGGACGGACCAGCCGGGATGAGCAAAAATACCTCGCTCAATATTTAGATGGTGAAGGACGAGAAGACGACGCGGCGTTAAAGGTGACGCAGATTTAGGAGTAGCGGTGGGCGGGAACAGCTCTCATTGGTTAACATGACAGACAAATACTCCTTACGGCGCACGTGGCGCGGTGCTGGCGGAGTATGTGGAATCTGGGTTCCACATCCACTACTCTCTGAACGTCACCGTCCACAGACGTCTTCTCCATCCTTCACTGTCAAAATACGGAGTAGAGCTATTTTTTTCCCTCCAGTCTGCTGGAAGCGGCCAGGTCAAGATCCGAATTTTGCAATCGTGCACCAAACAGGAAAAAAGAACGTGGAGAAGATCCGGTTTGTCAAATTAAAAATATAGTAACAATGGATTGATTATTCAATTTCATATATTCCAAAAAATTAAGGCGGTTTAATTAAATTATTGGATCAGAATTATTGCTACTTCAACATACCAGGAAGCAGATTTCTCATCTCCATCAAAAACATTTATTTTATACTGAGAGGCTAAAAAAGTTTAATCCAAATCCAGTCATAACAACTTCCTAGAGCCGCATCTCACAACTTCAAAGAAACTTCTATAGCAGGCATGGATGAAGAGATGCTGATTGAGGAAGTAGAGAACAAACCAACTTTTCTGATCCTAATTATCCCTATTACACAGACCTCACAGCGATGGAGGATCTGAATCTGAGGGTAAAGCCGCAGATCTTCGTGACAGACGGGTTCATTTAAATTTAATATAATACATCAAGCTTAATCAGCCCCAAAAGGACAAGACTAAAAATATTGAGTTCCAGTGAAATGTTTTTTTTTAAAAAGAACACAAATATGAAAAGTGTGTTTATTAGACAACATGTATTTTGGGAGGTAGTGAAACTATGAAAAAAAAAGAGAAGCTGCTGTATTAATTTAATGGAGAGAAACATTAGCTCTTATCAGAAGCCAACATCCTCAAAGTGGGTTCATCCTCTGCTTATTAATTCCCAGTAAACAGACGCTGTTAATTGCTCTTATTCTTTTAGTTCTGCAGCAGTTAAAGGATTCAAAGGTTGGTCCTGTTTTCTCCTCTCTCAGATCAGCTGTGATCACTTCGGTTGGTCAGCTGGTCAGAGCGCGGATGAGGTGGACAGTGGACCGGGTTCCTACAGAGCTTTTTAGGAAACCAAACCAATTCCACAGAGAACCAAAGCAAGTGCTTTAATCCTGCTTTAAGATTAGATTAAGATTAAAGAACATTGCATTTTTGCACATTAATCTTGTAACTCTGACAGCCCTTCTTGCAAGTTTTTCTTTTTTTCTTTATATTCACTTTATGAATCAATTATATAGTAAACGCTGTTGTTGACTTCAGCCAGATCTTGATGGACCAATCACAGCGCAGGAGGCGGGACTTTATGATGCGCACTGCCTTTTCTGCTAACATAACAGAAAGATATTTTAAAGATGCCCTTTCTGATGTCTGAGCTTAAAACCTTAACGGCAGACATCTTTAGTTCCATTTCTCTTTAGAAAAAGGCCTTTTGGTATTTTCAGCTTGACATGTTTCACCGACAATAAAATCAGATCTCTGATATCAGATGGAGCTTGGTTATTTAAGGCTTTATATGTGAGAAGGAGGATTTTAAATTCTATTCTGGATTTAACAGGAAGCCAATGAAGAGAAGCAGGATAGGAGAATATGATCTCTCTTTTTCATCATTTCATCAGAATGCAGGCTGCAACATTTTGGATCAGCTGAAGGCTTTTTAGCAGGATTTAATGAGGACTTCACACACACTGATGAAATGCAAAAATTACACAATAGTCCAGCCTTGAGTATTTCATCGCATGGACTAGTTTCTCAACATCACCCCTGGACACAGAGATTTCTAATGTTTGCAATATTTCCTCAGATGTGAAAAGAGGGAAATTCTAGAAACACTACTTTTGATATGGGATTTAAAATAACTTGGTCCTGATCAAAAGAAACAACACTTAAGATTTTTGACTTTATTATGTAAAATCAGGGGTTGTCCCATCAAATGGGGAGGCCCTGACTGACCAATCAGGTTGTCTTTCAGGGGCACAGGTCCCAGAGAGACTATAACTTCTGTTTTGTGCTGCATTCAGAAGCAGAAAGTTAAGAGTCATCCAGGTTTTATATCTTCAAGACATGCTTATAATCTATAATAAGGGATTGGCTGTTATCTGGATTATGAGAGAGATATGGCTGGTAGGTATCATCGGCATAACAATTGAAGTAAATCCCATATACATCTCAGCAAATTCTACCGATTGAGAACATATAGCCAGTAAAGAAAATTTGTCCCCTAACACACTGACATCCCTGTGGTACTCTACAGGTAGCTTAACTGGCATGAGGAAGATTTATCATTAGCACAAGCAAATTGGAATCAGATCAGATACAAATTAAATAAACCAGTCTAGTGCGGGTTCCTTTAATTCCTACGAAATATTCAAGTCTGTCTAAAATAATAATATTTATTAACTGTATCAAATGCAGCACTGAGATCTAACAGGACAAGTACAGATATAAGTCCATTATCTGAAGCCATGAAAATATCCGTTGTGACAATTCAGGAATGATCCTACCCTTACCCTAATGGCTCTTGGAATACTGGTCATCAGTGTTTTTGTGGCCATATTAGCTCCATGGGTGATTAATAGGTTTTAGCTTCAGACAAACCCTAATAAGCTCCTATTTTATTTTCTAGAACCCACACGCATTGTTGTTCCTCTCTACAGGATACCATCAGGTAATTGATGACTCAGATGATGTTCTTTCCAGACATATGCTAACGTGTAATTATCCTTTATTTGTAAACTCTCTGATTGAGGAAAGAAAGCAGCAAGACTCAAGCAAAATATCAAATAAAACATCTATATTTATATGGTTCAACCATCTGACGCCTCCTTCATGCTGTCTATTAGAGTTTCTTCCATTGGTCTGGTCAAATTTCTCTCTCTTCATTTCTTTGGAGCATCTTTATTTGGTTTGGTCAAATATCTTTTCCTTCTGCAGTGAAAGCAGCTATCCTCCTCTGGAGTGATACGGCTGAGTTACTTTGCTCCTCTGTGATGAGGAACCCAGACAGAAGTTTCCAGATGAGCAAAAACTTTCCTCTTAACGTCTCCAGAATGGGATTCTGCATTTCCATCATTTCCCCTCATTGTCCAGGCCTTTTAGGACATACTGCCTCCTGTACAGTCTAGACAACAACATCAACAACTGAATTTTTCTGGGAATGTGATCTTTTTTTTTTTTATAAATAAACTCACATGATTTTCTGATTCAAACATTTTTTACAGAAGAAAAAAAACAGCCCTGTTGCCCTGCTGGTATCTACATTTTAAGCAAAAATGAGGAAGCTGCTCCAGACGGCTTTATCATTTAGGTCTGTTTTGGTCTTTCTAACCATAATGCTTCTTTTTAAAATGATACAACAGAGAAATTTAATTAGAAAATGATTTAAAATCAGCTCAGCCTCTGACACATTGAGCTGGGGTCTGTCTCTTCCAGGCAGAGGTGTACAGGAAGCGCTGCTGAGGCTAGGGTGTCTCATTACTTCCTCATTTGCCAGACAGTCACTGTGGTGTTGGATGGGAATTCTTTACTTTCTTTAATAATTCTTTGTGGGGAAACAAATTTAGGCCAGAATGAACTTCATATCTTCAGGTTTCTTGGCAGGATCCACTCGCTCCTCAAAATCAAGGACAGAGTTTGGTTCTTTTATGTGAAGTGTCCTTTATTTAAGCACCAATAGAAAGTCTTTCTGCTGTGTTTGTCTTTCAGACCGCCTGCAGGATTATATTGGAAAAGAGGAGGATTTCTCTGACCAGCAGCTCTGTGGACAGGAGAGGAATTCCAGTTTGGATCAAGAGGAACCAGAAGCTCTGCAGATAAAAGAAGAGCAGAAAGAACCAGAAGATCCCTGGACTAAAGAGGAAACCATGGAGCTCCCCATAAGTGAGCAGGAAGAGCAGCTTGTTCTGAAGCAGAAGACTGAAGATACAGGAGAGAAACCTTTCCCATGTTTGACATGTGGAGAAAACTTTCTTAAAAAAGAACATTTAATGGATCACATGAGAACTCACACAGGTAAGAAGATTTATGAATGTCTGTGGAAAAATGTTAACAAAGAAATCTAGACTTGATAGGTACATCAAAGCCTCCTACAAACCTCTTAAAAGCACTTCTGCAAATTAGAGCTCGGAATAACTTTACTGATGCTGCAAAAAGAATCCCATCCCAGTCAGAAAGACCCAAATCAACAGTGGTGAAAATGAGCCGTGCAAAATCTCTAGAGGAGCGTCCCAAAATGGCAGAAGACTCATTCATTGTAAAAAAGAAGGATTTTGTACTTTTCATGGTAGAAGTGATCAATTATAGCGCTCAGACCACAAACTGAAAAAAATCCAAATAATAGTGAAAGCTGCAGAAAAGTACAGGGATTAAAGTATTCTGGCCCTAAGCCAGATTTTCAGCTGGTAGCGATTGCCCGTGGCTTAGGGTGACCAGACATCCCCGATTTCCCAGGGACAGTCCCCGTTTTGGGACTCACCTGTCCCCTGCTAAAGCTGTCCCCGCCAATGTCCCTGATTTTACCGTTTTATGAATAAAGGGGAAATGTTGCATATAAACTGTTACTATAGTAACAGAAACAGCTGTTAACGTATAGATGAGGAGCAGAGCGCTTCAGTTTGAAAATAGACGAGGAAGTTGGTTATCACAGCCGGCTGGACGCAGCTACCCTGTGTTACCCCGATATCCCACACCGTCTGTCAGCGCTCCGCTGCGCTCCAGACCTCCTGTTCAAAGAAAAGCCTGCAGCCTCCGCTGTTCCTCCCGTCTCGCTCCGACTTCCTCCCAGATCGAGGAAAGCATGCGCGACATTATTATTAAATTCATAGCAAAACAAGTGGAAATGAACGCTTCATTTAATATGACATAGTGTAAAAATCCCCATCAAAGCATCCAGCATGTGCAGTTTCTTCTGCCAAAAATATTTAGTTTTTTGGTTGTGGATTTTTTGTAACAGGGACAAATGTACATCCTTTCACAATAAGAGCTCATTTAAAACAAAAAGCACAGCTGCATCTATGAATAAAAAATAGGTTTATGATTGTAAAAAATATACTCCTATTAGGTTTCACTATAACTTTATTAAAGGACACAATATTTTAATGCCCTGAAGCTTATTTTTCATTCATCTATACGTGTAATGACAAAACATGTATTTTTGCTGTGGCTGCTTCAAGCTGCTCATGACAATGATCTAGATTTATAGATGTGTTTTAATGGTTGTAACTTAATCTGAATATAAAAATCTGACGTAACTTTTTTAATAGTGACACAGATTTCAACCCAGGCTGCTGGAGGCACCAAATGCACTGCAGCTGTCCAGAATACAGCAGAAACAACTGGAGGCCATATTTCCCATTTTATAGTGATTATTGTTAAGAAAAATATGTTTTCCATTTTTATACATATAAAAAATTTTATTTAAATTTTTTTGAATTGGAAAAAGAAGGAAATTCCCACATACCTGTATTGATGCAAACACATCCTGTTCCTGAACACAATGTTATATTTCTAACAAGGAAGAAGACGGAGAGACTAAATGTCTCTAATTAACACTATTGATTGATTTAATATTATTTATCTGAGGAAATAGGAGAGGTACATTCCTGATTTCACACTTCATTTTAGTTTAAATATTAAAAATATGTAAAAATGGATGAAAACATCTCTTTCCTATTTTAATTTTCATAAAATTTATTTATTTTTTTTTATCTATATGAAATGTCCCCAGATTAGATTGCAGAAATCTGGTCACCTTACCTTGGGTAAATAAATCATTTGAAAATAAATTGACAGTAAATAAAAAAAAATAAGAAAAAGACAATTGAAATCCCTGTTGCGTTTGTCAGCCAATGGTAGCAAAGGAGCGCTCTGAAACGAACAATATTAGCCAATTAGAAGAAGAAGGGGGCGGGTCTCAGGAAAGCGTGTACCACCTCCTCTCGTTTCTTGCTCAAGTCTCCAGATTGTGGCATAGTGCTGAAGTTCTACATGGGAGTCACCTTGCGGCGTTTACAGCTCCAGTCAACGAAGAGACGTGTTAAAAAGTCAAAAAATCAATAAATGAAACTTTGTTTTTGGAGAGAAGGATGATGGAGAGAACAGAATTGCATGAAGTGGGCACAATGCAGTTCATGAAGAAGCCACGACCATAGATAAGGGTCTCAATGGCGCTAAAATATCAACTCTTAAAACCAATATTTCGACATGGTTTTCTCCATCTCGACCTCTCCTCCTTTATTCTGTCTTTCGTTGAAAAGTTTCTTTTCAACTGGTTTGGTCAAATGTGCGTTTCTGGGAGCAGTGACAGCAAGTATCCTCCTCCTGAGTGATACTTGCTGAGTTACTTTGCTCTTCTGTGATGAGGAACCCAGACACAGAGCAATAATGTAGCCCTCTGGCTCTCTACTGGAGATCAGCTCAGGCAGTGAGGTGTACAGTGAAGCTTTTGCTGAGGCTAGGGTGTCTCATTACTTCCTCATTTGCTGGTGACAGTCACTGTGGGAAAGTTGGATGTGAATTCTTTTACTTTCTTTACTTAATTCTTTTGTGGGGAAAACAACCTTTAGGTCAGAATGAACTTCCCATATCTTCAGAGTTTCTTGGCAGGATCCACTCGCTCCTCAAACTCAAGTATAAGAGCCTTGGTGCTCTTATGTGAAGTGTCCTTTTATTTAACCACCAATAGAAAGCTCTTTCTGCTGTGTTTCTCTTTTCAGACCAACCTTCAGGGATTATGCTTGGAAAAGAGGTTTTCTCTGACGTATGCTTTTACGTAGTTAGATCAACAAAAGAATAAAGTGAAGTGTCCTTTCTTTAGCCTGTAATAAAAAGTCTTTCTGCTGTGTTTGTCTTTCAGACCGCCTCCAGGATGATCTTGGAAAAGAGGAGGATTTCTCTGACCAGCAGCTCTGTGGACAAAGAGAGCAATTCCAGTTTGGATCAAAAGGAACCAGAAGCTCTGCAGATAAAAGAAGAGCAGCAAAAGCCAGAAGATCCCTGGACAAAAGAGGGAAACCATGGAGCTCAACATAAGTGAGCATGAAGAGCAGGTTGTTCTGAAGCACGATATTGAAGAGAAACCTTCCCAATGTCTGACACGGGGAGAAAACTTTCTAAAAAAGAACAGTCAATGGCTGACATGAGAAAATCAAGCTGGTCAGAAAATTTATGAATGTTTGTCCTGTGGAAAAATGTTCACACGGGTGAGAGGCCTTTTGAATGTCCGTCCTGTGGAAAAAGCTTCACTGAGAAATCAACTCTTGATAAACACATCAGAACTCACACAGGTGAGAAGCCTTTTTCCTGCACGATTTGTAGCAAAAGTTTTACTCAAAAAAGTCATTTGACTACACACATGAGAATTCACACGGGTGAGAAGCCTTTTGAATGTTTGTCCTGTGGAAAAAGCTTCACTGAGAAATATAATCTTGTTTCACACATCAGAATTCACACAGGTGAGAAGCCTTTTGAATGTTTGTCCTGTGGAAAAAGCTTCACTGAGAAATATAATCTTGATTCACACATCAGAATTCACACAGGTGAGAAGCCTTTTTCCTGCACGATTTGTAGCAAAAGTTTTACTCAAAAAAGTCATTTGACTACACACATGAGAATTCACACGGGTGAGAAGCCTTTTGAATGTTTGTCCTGTGGAAAAAGCTTCACTGAGAAATATAATCTTGATTCACACATCAGAATTCACACAGGTGAGAAGCCTTTTTCCTGCACGATTTGTAGCAAAAGTTTTACTCAAAAAAGTTATCTTGATTCTACACATCAGAATTCACACAGGTGAGAAGCCTTTTTTCTGCACAATTTGTTGCGAAGGTTTCACTCTAAAAAATAATTTGCATAGACACATGATAATTCACACGCGTGAGAAGCCTTTTGAATGTCTGTCATGTGGAAAAAGATTCACTCAGAAATCTAGTATTGATAAACACATAAGAATTCACACGGGTGAGGGCCTTTTGAATGTCCATCCTGTGGAAAAAGTTCACTGAGAAATCAACTCTTGATAAACACATCAGAACTCCTCACACAGGTGAGAAGCCTTTTTCTCTGCACGACAGCAAAAGTTTTTACCTTTAAAAGCCTGGCCTGACTACACACATGTAGAATCTTCACACGGTGAGAAGCCTTTGAATGTTTGTCCTGTGGAAAAGCTTCACTGAGAAATATAATCTTGTTTCACATTAGAATTCACACAGGTGAGAAGCCTTTTTCCTGCACTATTTGTAACAAGAATTTGTTTTACTCAAAAAAGATATTTGCATAGACACATGACAATTCACACGCGTGAGAAGCCTTTTTGAATGTCTGTTCGTGAAAAGATTCACTCAGAAATCTAGTATTGATAAACACATGATAATTCACACGGTGAGAAGTTGTTCTCCTGAATTATTTGTGACAAGGGTTTTAAACAAAGACAGTTATTCGGTTATTCAGATGACATTTATTCATTCATGATGGGAATGATTTATATTTGAGGTGGGTATACCGTATTTTCATTTTACTCATAAGGGCGACCGTAATTAAAAAGGCACAGTTCAGTTTTGTGTGCCATAGACAGACACATCGCAGATGACACAGCGCTGTGATCACTCCTAAATTAATTTAAAATCCTGAAACCTGCCGACGGAATATGTTCGCTTTTATTACCGGTATCCTGGTGCCTGCAGTTTAAATTATTTAGATGAAAAACACCTGCCAGCCACCGTGGTGAACCCGGAGGCTGCCCAGCCTAGAGGCTGCTGTTGAAGGGATTTCTACTGTCGGTGCACCGCTGGTATGTGGGGGTCTGAGCTCCCACAGAAGCTAATAGTATAGGTGATGATAAATCTGGATGAACTGACTGCAATTATGAAGTTTTCAGGTGGCCTTTTCTCACTTAAAACATATTAAAACTACTTTATTCCCACTCATCACAGAAAATATAGCTGCAAGATTTATATTATTTAGATGAAAAACACCTGCACAGCCGCGCGGTGAAGAGGGAGGAGACCCGCCCAGAGGCTGCTAAGCAATTAAGTTTTAAGGTAGAAAAATAGAGCGGGAGCAAAACTGAGTATGATTGTGCTTTATTCATGTATTTATTACAAAGTATTAATCAAACCCATCAAAGTCATCATCCTCTGTTTCTGAATTAAACAGCTGCGCTTAAATCAGACATGCCAATTTCCTTCTTCGCTGTCAGAGTCACTTCTGCAAGGCAGCCGCTCCTCAGGAAATAATGCTCAAGCTTTTAAGTAAAGCTTGAACAACAGAGCCAGCAGACACGCTAGTCCAAGCATCTACAATCCATCCGCAAACTGTGGCATAACTTGCCCGGCGCTGCCTTCCACTTATCGCTAAAACTGTGGGCTCCGCTTGTCATCCATCGCTCCCATTCGCCGCCGCAGCCTTACTTTGAACGGCCGCTTCACAACCGATGTCGTCGAGCGGTTGAAGTTCCTTTTGTCAGACCCCCTCCCGGATAACAGCAAGAACAGCGGCTCATTTGATTCACCTTTTTTTTTCCACATCGGCTGTGAGATGGGCACCCATGGAGTCACAGATTAACAGCTGGCGGTGAGTGGAAAAAAAACACCTGGTCTCCTCACATACACCTGCCCCAGCCACGCCATCATCTCCTCATCCATCCAGCCTTTTTCATTTGCCTTAATATCATGTGTCATCAGAGCTATGTGTCTGTCTCGCTGTCAGCTTCCCAGTTTAGCTTCTCTGATTGGTTGATGCGCGCGCTACCCAGCAGCAAAACTTCAATTTTTCCATCTCGAGCAGCAGCAGCACGTTGGCAGATGCTTAAACGCTCCCGACGCGCTGCTCTCAAAACGCCGCTGCGGGACCTTTTGCTGCGCCTCTATACTGGCCAACCATTGCATGTAAACCCGCTGCTTCTGCTGCACCTGCTGGAACCGTCTACAGCTTATGTCGAAGCGGTTGAATAACAGCGAGCACAGCTTAATTTGTTTCCCCATGTTTTCACATCAGCTGGATGGGCACGCATGGAGTCAGATTAACAGCGATGGTGATATGGAAAAAACACCTGGTCTCTTACATTCAGCCACTCTTCATCATCTCCTCAATGAGGTGGTCTCAAAAGTCGCAGTTAAACATCAATATAGGCGATCATAATCGTGCTAGCGCACTGCAATACTTTTGAGGGGAAAGATTTTTAAGTGCGCCTTATAGTCGTGAAAAATACGTATTCATTTCTGTAGTTCTGGGAATTAATCTAGATCAATCTAGATAAAACGCTGATTTGAATTTCTGCCAAATGGCTTCATGAATCAGAATCAGAATAACTTATCAACTCTTTGAGGGAATTTTTTTCTCAGTGTTTAAAGAAATTCTACAGAAGAGGGAAAATTAGATTGTGAGTACAAATAAGATATAAGAAATAAATCTGATAAGGATGATATGTGTGTGGTACCTAAATAATAATTAAAAGTAAAGTCTTGAACTGTTGTATTAGACCAGGGGCTCATCTCCTGTTTCCAGAATGCAGCAACAATTAATACTTACTGAAAGCAACATTTTCAAAAAGCATCCAACTTTACCCACATTCACCAAAGCAATCATCAAGAAGCAAACATAATGTGGTAATAATTTGTGGTGTCTTGGTAAAATGAAATTTAAAATGACAAAACATGGCCTACCTAAAGTGAAGGAGTGCAGTTCCCAGCTGGCATCAATGAGGTGTCCACTAATGCTGAGGTAGTTCTCATTATAGACAGATGTCTAGTGGTCCCTCGTCAGTGCTAAACACGTCGCCTCAATCAACTTTAGCAGCTTTCTCTGCAGCGTACTGCTCATTTATTCTCCTCCACAGTTAGACGCCACAGGTATGAACACTAGTTCCATGTTTGACTGGTGATAAAATGTCCATCTAGAAACTCCTTCACCTCACTATATGAGAAACTCACAGGTTAATGGTCTTTTTCAAGCAAAGTTTTGAGAAAGCCATTAATTAACAGCTCTTTTTACATAGAAACTAGAACAGATAAGGTGTTCTATTGTAAACTAGTAAATATTCAGGTCCTGGGTGAATATGTGGAGTTAGTCAGCTACAAGCTAATTAATGATGTAAAGTAGCTACAGCCACCTTTAAAGGCTCTGGATTATCGGGTTAAACTACGGGACATCAAAGAACTCAGTTTAGAGGCTGGAGTCTGTAGTTCAGGTAAATTGAAGTCCTAAAATGATGAAACATGTTTGTTTAAAAAGATAAACTAGATTGATGATGTTGCTGTTATTTTACTGATCAGTTTGAACCTGCTTTAACTCTGTAAAAAGCCTTTGTTTTAAAAATGTATTAAAGAAATCTGACTCTCTAGAAGTTTAAAGTTTCTGCTTTTTTAGAGATTTTTGAAAGTATAATTTTCCTTTGAATTAATGCTTATAGTTTTGTTATTGATTCTGTAGATTTTCTATTTTATAAAACTGATTTTATAGTTTATATTCTGCTGTGGATGTTTTAGTATCATTGTAATCACTTCTAAACGGATGAATTAGCAGCAATGGGGAAAACCCTCATGGATTGAAACAATTTGCTTCTTTATATGGTTTCATACATTACAATCTTCTTCCTGTTTTCTCTGATGTTTTCATACAAACTAAAGCTCTAAAATAAATAGTTTAATGGCATTCACCTTCTGTCTTTACTCAGTCTTTCCTGTTGCTCCTCCATCAGCATTAATGGTTTTGCTTTTTAGAGCCTGAGTTAAATCTGGCCATTGGATAAATCCTCCTTTGCTTGTTGGAGAACTTAGATCCAGGAAATAATGTAGGCACATTATTCTAAAATTCAGCTAGATTAAAGCGGAACTCACAAAAACTCAAGGGGGTTTTTTCACAGGAAATCAGGCAAAATATTACAATTTTAAGGAAAAACAAAGATTTATTTAAAATAATAATAATAATAATAATAAAAACTATTACCAAGGAAATCCAAAGTTTAATTCAATAATATTTCAATATAAATGATAAATAAACCAAAAAACCTTCACAACCAGTTTATAAGTAAACTCAAAGTCTCAATTTATATCCGCAAAAAACAAACAAAAACATCGCTAATAACTGAAAGTCCAAAACTGTCCGTCTCTTTTTTCTTCTTATAATAATGTCCCAACAGGAGTTCCATACACTTCGAACCCAAAGTAAAATCCTGGAACCGTTTCAGTCCAAAGTCTTTTGCAAAACGAAAAATCCAAACAGTAAACCCGCCCCAAAAAAAGATTAGAAAAAGAGTGGTACCACCAAAAATCCCCAAAAAGAAAAATAAGGTCCAGATCTCACCGGAGCGTCCTTTTTTCCCCCTGGGCGGCGTCTCTTTGCACCGGGCGGCGTCCTCTGGGTGCAAACTCCGACAATCAGTTTACCTCAAATCTCTGCGGTGATCTGCGGCGCTGGGACAAACTCTGTCTGTGGTTCATCTTTCTTCCTTTATTTTTCGATTTCTTTTTAACGGACAACCAGACAAAATCTCCCGCTGCACAGAACTGTCAGTGCGCGTCTTTCTCACCTGTCGAGCCGCGCGCGCCGATGCACACACCCCTTTTTATTCAAAAATGTTTCCACACCAAAATAACCCAGCATATTAATTTACATCATCATTTTTTAACCAGTGGAGTTTTGAAATAATTTTATCCAAGACATAACTGTTCTACCAGACAGTATATCATTGGTACAGTTTAAAGTGCTTTAGTTCTGCAGGGGCTCTCCCTGTGGTCTCATGTTGAGCACCATTGATAGCAAGCGGAACTCCCATATATGTTTGTCCCACTGATTGTGGTTCTGTCCAACAAATGAGGCTACCATTGTTTTGATAGTTCTGTTAGCCCGCTCAGTTAAGTTGGATTGGGGGTGATAGCTGGTGGTAAAATAGTGCTTTACCCCCCACATAGAGCAAAAATTGGACATCTCTTGACTGGTAAACTGGGGGCCACGATCTGACACAATGCTTAGAGGAACTCCAAAACGAGTAAATATCTCCTCCCGGAGGATAGTGATGAGCCTCTGTGTCTTGCTGTCTCTTAAAGGAAACATTTCCACCCACTTCGTGAAGTAGTCGATCACCACAAAAAGGAAGATGTTTCCTTTTTTACTGCGTGGAAAAGGTCCCATTAAGTCGACCCCAAGTTTTCCCCAGGGTTCTGTCAGAGATGTGGGTTGCAGGAATCCAGCTGGAGCTTGATTTTCTGGTTTGTACTTCTGACAAACTGCACAATTCTTTACATGAGTCCATACATCTTTACGAAC
>JAGKQL010001143.1:26301-44934 GCA_018398635.1 Cyprinodon brontotheroides
CCCCCCCTGCAACCCTGGTTTGCATTTGTATAGCTCACAGCATGTTCATTTACATGTTAAAGCCTCCCCTAGAATTCCATGGGGGGGAGGCATGGGGGGAACACTGCCTAAGAAATTCCACGTCAATTTCTGACAATTTACGGGAGTTTTCGGCGAAGCCTGCAAATTGCCGTAAACTGCCGCTAACCTGAAGTTCCACGACAATCTACAGTGCCGTATATTGACGAAAATCCCACTTTTCATGCAGTGTGTCATATAACGCTGTCATTAGACACTCAGTGCCTGTTTTCAGATGAACCATTGAGCTGAACTGGGAGAAGTGGTTTCCAGAATCAAACTCTGAAGTCTGCAGATTCTGATTTGGCTGGAAATGACGGGTGATTAACCCGCCCACTGCTTTGATTGAAATTACAGGTGCTGGCAACCCAGTAAACATCTAGAACCCATCAGACTTCACAGAGCGCCTCTTGGACATGTTTTTGGGAAGAGCTTCGGCAGTTTGGGATCAAAGGCGTAATTTTCTGGACTTTTGATGAAATAATTCAGTCTCCCACATTAGTCCTAATTAAGGAGAAATTTGGCGTTTGTTTCAGTTTTTGGTTAAATATTTAATGTTAGGTTTGTGTTCTACTGTTTAATTTAAATTATTTGATTTATTACAATTAAAACCATAATAATCCAGTTTATTCTAAACAGAATAATCTCACACTTAATAGATATCTAAAATAGCATCAAAGATAAGACTTTCGATCCATGACTACCACAAGACTCTGAAGCAGCTGGAGGACCTTTCGGCTGATCAACCTTCACCTTCACTGAGCGTCACAGAGAAACAATGACTTTGGTTTTTCCTCGACCCACTCCACGTGCACCTTTTGCACTCCATGTGGGTCTCTGGTCCGCTCAGATGCCGCACCCAAACTATGCACTGGGACATGCATGCTACTCCAAGGAGGAGAGGGCTCATCACATCAGTTTTTCAGCTCTGTCTCTACCAGCAGTGATGGACATTTTCTGAGGTCTTGTCCTTCTAGGGGGGTAAACTAGGCTGGGACACACCAGATGCCTCTCCAGCCTCCTGTTACCAAATTTAAATGTGGTTACTTCCAGAACCCCAGATCCTCCAGTAACCTCGGCCCAAGCACCCACGGGGCCTGATTCAGATTATTTTTCTCCCCCTTCATCTCAGTCTGGTCTGGTGGATTTTTTTTTTTTATGGGATTCAGAAAGGGGTTCCTGCCTTCCCATTCAGGTTCCTCCACCGACTCGATTCATCCAAAGGGGGTCTGGATTGCCTTCCCTCAGGATCTAAAAGGGACACCCAGGGGGGCTCCAGTCAGCCCGTTTTCCTGGACTGAAAAATAATTGAAAATAATGTGCTGAAGCTGATACTGATTTCATCCTGAATATATATACAGTTTCAAATAGGAAATCCATCCATCCATCCATTGCTTTATTCAGAGAAACATTTTCCTCCCAGCCACAAACAAAAAAAATCTAATTTAGAGTTTTCTTCCTACATATATATCTTTGACAAAGACTTGATATCAAAGGTTTTATTTTAAATGATTAATTTCATGAATATTACTGTATTGTTTTTGCTTTGAATCTTGCAGGTTTCTTAAATTTAAATTGTAAGTCTCTCTTGGCTGTGAGTCTGCCTTCTGCAGCTGAGTTGGCAGGTACAGCTTTCTTCTGACCCCTGGCTGATTTTACAAAAAAGACAAAAAGTGCATTTTTAAATAAAAACATGTTTTTTCTTGTATATTTCTAGAGATTTTATTGCATGTTTCACACTACCCTGTAAATCTGTTTTATCTTAATAAAGTAGCATTACTTTGCTTCTCTGGCCTCTGCTGAAAACATATTGGGCATTAAAATGTGGAACTAATATATTGATGCTAAGAGAACCAGCTTATTCAAGTCAACTCTGGAAGGGACTTTTAAAAATCTGTGATATTTGGGATCTGTAGAACTGTTGGAAGTCTGGTAAATTTCTGTTAAATAACAAGTGAGTTCAAAGTGAAAGCTCTTGATCTGTTGTCATGGTTACTGTCCCTCCCTTTAACTCCTTCCACGTGCTCCAGCCTCCATCTCAGGTGAAGTTCTTGCTGCAGGTAAACTGGTTCTACTGGTTCTCCTTTTCCTGACTCCATTTCAGAGTCTGTTTTGTTCAGACCTTCGTTTGTCCTCTGCTTTGCCCAAAGACACCGTAAGTTAATTTTGTTTTAGATTAAAAGCTGAAATTTAATTGTTTGACAGTCTTTTTCTGCTCTCTGTGTTTGTTTGTTTTTTTTAGAAAACATTCTGCTTTTTTTTTCAGTGCAAAGTTTTAGTTTGATTGTAAACAAAAGAAAATCTCCAGGATTATTAGATTATTTTCTGCAACAGTCAACATGAGGAGCAGCTGATGTTTGTTCTTCTCTAAAAAAACTGCTTTGTTTTTAGGTCGTTAGATCAAACTTTCATTTTGTCCTTTAATGTCAACTTAACAGCAATGCAGCTGATTCCTGCTGAACTTTTCAAAATAAGATGACATTAATTATATAAAAATGTTATTTCTCCTGACATCAAACTGTGTGAAGCTTTCTTGGAATTTATAATCAATCCGCCGTTTGATGGTTTAGAAACTCAGCAGGTCCAGATGTTCAGATTTTTCTGCAGCAGGAAGAAGTTAGACTGATTAATATCTTCTCATCATACAGAGTTCCAGTCTGAAGCTCCTTCACTTTACATTTAAACTGCTTAAATGTTAGTTTAACAATATTTTCATTTCAAACATTGAACAATCTGTTATGTTTTTAATGTTTGATATAGTTATAGTTTAGTATCACATATTTATTTCTGTAAAAGAGGAAAAACAGTTACTGTACCCTACAGGTGTTAATCAGTGAAATGTATCTTCATGCTGTGTGTTCTTGGCTGCAGCTCCAGGTCTGTGAGCTGATGTGAAGTGAGCAGCATGGATCAGTGTGAGGACAGAGAGGACAGAGTCCCTCCCTCTAAAACCACTCTGTGTGGAGAACATGAGGACCAGAGCAAAGCTCAGAGGTCAGATCACCATCTCTAACTGTCCAGGACTCTTCTCCATGTCAGAGCTCAGCATGAACATCACCAAACCATCTTTATTCACAGGAAACTATCCAGAACCAGAACCTGGACCAGAACCCAGCTGTGTGTCCTTAAAGAGCAACAGGTCAAAGGATGCCATCTATGGATTTTAAATCAGACCAACCTTCATCAGCAAACAGGTGAGCTATTTCTAAATGTTCCACTAATTAGTTTAAACTAACTTCATTCCAACATATTAATGTGAACACAACTCTTTCTCTCACATGTCTGTGTTCACATGTGAAGCAGTGAGTGATGGAGGCTAAATAATGGAAATAATCAAAGGATTGTTTTATTGTGATGATATGAAATGATCTTGTTAGATGATATTGGAGCTAAAATCAGTTGTTCTTCCATCCAGTTGAATCTTTCTGGATCACCTTGTGTCACATTAGTGAACCAGAGTTGGTGCTTCTGCAGAGCTTAAGGTGATGCACATGTAGGCAAGTCATGATGCTGATTCAACTATTAGATGGAAACTAAATCATCCAAACTAAATCTGATGGAAAACATGATCTCTCACTGTTATCTGCAAACATCAGTGAAATCAGCAGCTTCTAAAGTTCATCTGTGTTCATTCAAAATGATCATCAGTCTGATTATTAGCAAACTGCTCCACAGTCTCCTTCAGCAGCCGCTACATGTCATCAGAAATACAAGATCATTGACCTGCTGCTGGGAGGAAGTTTGATGATAAGAACAAGATGAAGCTTTGATAGGATATTTAGTGTGGATTACTACATTAATGAAAGGTCCTTGAATGCACCACCATGGCCTGTATTACCATAAAAAGCTGAACAGAAGCTCAGAAATGATCAGCTGAGAATAAAGCTGCTGCTCTAAAGGGGTTTGATCATCAGTTTAAGACTAGAACAAGTAAAACAATCAACTAGAAGATAAATGAACTTGTTTCTCCATCAGCAGTTCTGACTCTGATCCAAAGGAAGAAAGTTTATCAGGATAGAAGATCAGAACACATCAAACACTGTTCTACATCCAGACTTTCTGATTATTGTTCAGTTCCTGCTAACAAACCCAAACATCATCCCTTATTAATTATCATCAGAGCTAATTATTAATCCATCATTAATATACGGTTTACAGTGAAACCAGGAATATTTGGATCCACTTCAAACTAGAGCCACTGTGGGACACTTTAGAGTTCTGGGCTTCACTGTTTAACTTTAAATACATTATTAGACTAAGATTGAATTCAGGGTTTTTCCTTCAGGATCCAACAGAACCTCAAACCAGAACCAGAACCCAGCTGTGTTTCCTTAAAGAGTGACTGGTCAATGGGTCGCCTTATCGATTTTAAATCAGACCGACCTTCAGCTGCAAAGAGGTGAGCTCTGTCTAAATGTTTTAAATGTTTAAAACTGAACTGACACAGTTTGAAATGTTTTGATTCCATAATTTTTATTCCTTTTAATGAAACAGTTTTTTTCTGGATGTTTTTTCAATTATTTAGTCTTTAGTGAGTTCAGGGTAAACATTGTTGGAGGTGTTTCTAAAGGTCTGTAGTTCACCTGTTGGTCCAGCAGGGGTCAGGCTGATTTCAGCTGAAGCCAGAATTTAGGTTAAACATTTTACAAAAACAATCAATGACAGAATAAGTTGTACTCAGTTCAGACTCTAGATGATTGTTTTGTTTCTGAGTTTGTGCTTCTGATGTTTTTATCCCTCAGTTTTAACTCATAGATCAGATTACTTTTAAATTAAATAACTAAAGGAGGCAAACCAACATAAATTACCAGTTTAATCCTTTAATCTGATGATGGTTAACTCTCGGGTTCAAGAGTGATACTGTAAATAAATAGGAAAACTTAAATGCTTAAGGCAAGTTTATGTTGGTGGTAAAGAGAAAAACAAACCAACTCACTGGAGGAAATAACTAAATTTTACATTCTTATGGCTTGTTTTTATTTACTTCATTCCATAAAATCGATATAGAAATGACAGATGTTTTTCATTTGAAGCAAAGAAATGCCTTGTTAAAGCCACCTGACATTCTGATCACTGCCGCACTTTATGAATGGTAATGTTCTCTAAAGTGATTCATCTAAGGATGTAAAAATCTCCAACCATCCTTTGGACTTTGGATTAACTTGCCTATTTTATTTTTCTAACATAGGCTGCCGCTATAGTATTTTATGGATTCTATGGAATCTTACACTTATCATTCTGAATTAATTTCCATTAATTTCACTTATTTTTAACATCAGTCTGAGCATCAGAAATCCAAACTCTGATCAGGTAGGAGCTTCCTCTCTGGTGACGGGTGTCCCCATTTATAGCTTTTGGATCAGGACACCACAAGGACCTTGGCCTTTTTCTTTGTTGTTCTACAGAATGTGAGTTAATGCTTCCTGGTTCCTCCACAGAGTGGACCAGCAGAACTCAGAGGTTCCCAGTGGTCCATCTACCCAGCAGCATCAAACCCAGCTGGACTCCATATTTATGGTCTGTACATGAACTACAACTACTTCTCCATGGGACTGTCAGTCTGTCCAACATGAATCTGATGTTTGGCTCCATGATCTCAGTCTGATGTGTCCTCCATTTATTCTTCTGTTCAGCTGCTGGAGGAAAACATTGTTAGTTTTGTGAAGAAGGAGCTGAAGAAGATCCAGAAGGTTCTGAGTCCAGATGAACCAGAAGGCTTAGAGAGTCAGTGGAAGGATGAGGAGCATATGAGGAGCAGCAGAAAGGCTTTGGTCAAGATCACACTGAATTTCCTAAGCAGGATGAAACAGGAGGAGCTGGTTGAACGTCTGCAGAGCAGTAAGAAGATTTTTACAGAGATTTAACCTGATGGAGAAATTATGACTTTATTTCAGTCAGAAGTGCAGAAAGAACAAATAATCTATTGAAAGGAATCGTTATGATGCTAATGATATTCTTTAACCTTTCAGAGCTTTTTGGCTTCAGTTTGTCAACGTAAACTTAAATCCAGTCTGAAGCAGAGGTTCCAGTCTGTGTTTGAGGGGATCGCTAAAGCAGGAAGTCCAACCCTTCTGAACCAGATCTACACAGAGCTCTACATCACAGAGGGAGGGACTGGGGGGGTCAATGATGAACATGAGGTCAGACAGATTGAAACAGCATCCAGGAAACCAGGCAGACCAGAAACAACAATCAGACAAGAAGACATCTTTAAAGTCCCACCTGGAAGAGATCAACCAATCAGAACAGTGATGACAAAGGGAGTGGCTGGCATTGGGAAAACAGTCTTAACACAGAAGTTCACTCTGGACTGGGCTGAAGGCAAAGCCCACCAGAACATCCAGTTCATATTTCCATTCACCTTCAGAGAGCTGAATGTGCTGAAAGAGAAAAAGTTCAGCTTGGTGGAACTTGTTCATCACTTCTTCACTGAAACCAAAGGAATCTGCAGCTTTGATCACTTCCAGGTTCTGTTCATCTTTGATGGTCTGGATGAGAGTCGACTTCCTCTGGACTTCCACAACAAGGAGATCCTGACTGATGTTACAGAGTCCACCTCAGTGGATGTTCTGCTGACAAACCTCATCAGGGGGAAACTGCTTCCCTCTGCTCTCCTCTGGATAACCACACGACCTGCAGCAGCCAATCAGATCCCTCCTGAGTGTGTTGGCATGGTGACAGAGGTCAGAGGGTTCAATGACCCACAGAAGGAGGAGTACTTCAGGAAGAGATTCAGAGATGAGGAGCAGGCCAGCAGGATCATCTCCCACATCAATAGATCTAGAAGCATCCAGATAATGTGCCACGTTCCAGTCTTCTGCTGGATCACTGCTACGGTTCTGGAGGATGTGTTGGAGACCAGAGAGGGAGGAGAGCTGCCCAACACCCTGACTGAGATGTACATCCACTTCCTGGTGGTTCAGACCAAAGTGAAGAAGGTCAAGTATGATGGAGGAGCTGAGACAGATCCACACTGGAGTCCAGAGAGCAGGAAGATGATTGAGTCTCTGGGAAAACTGGCTTTTGATCAGCTGCAGAAAGGAAACCTGATCTTCTATGAATCAGACCTGACAGAGTGTGGCATCGATATCAGAGCAGCCTCAGTTTACTCAGGAGTGTTCACACAGATCTTTAAAGAGGAGAGAGGGCTGTACCAGAACCAGGACAAGGTGTTCTGCTTCGTCCATCTGAGTGTTCAGGAGTTTCTGGCTGCTCTTCATGTCCATCTGACCTTCATCACTCATGGAATCAACCTGATGGAAGAACAAAAAAAGAGTTCCTTTTTATCTAAATTATCTAAGACAGCAAAACCAAGAACTCTCCATCAGAGTGCTGTGGACAAGGCCTTACAGAGTCCAAATGGACACCTGGACTTGTTCCTCCGCTTCCTCCTGGGTCTTTCACTGCAGACCAATCAGACTCTCCTACAAGGTCTGATGACAAAGACGGGAAGTATCTCACTGACCAATCAGGAAATAGTTCAGTACATCAAGGAGAAGATCAATGAGAATCTGTCTGCAGAGAAAAGCATCAACCTGTTCCACTGTCTGAATGAACTGAATGATCGTTCTCTGGTCCAGGAGATCCAACAGGCTCTGAGATCAGGAAGTCTCTCCACAGATAAACTGTCTCCTGCTCAGTGGTCAGCTCTGGCCTTCATCTTAGTGACATCAGGAGAAGATCTGGATGTGTTTGACCTGAAGAAATACTCTGCTTCAGAGGAGGCTCTTCTCAGGCTGCTGCCAGTGGTCAAAGCTTCAAACAAAGCTCTGTAAGTACCGACAGAATTTGGGTTTTTACACCAAATGCTAAAACCAGGAAAGAGTGACTATTATCCCAATTAAACTTTTTGACTTTCAGTTATAAAAAAAATATTGTTTTAAATAAATACTAGTTGAGCTGATTTTCAATCTTTGCACAAATTGATTTCTCTTATCAAAGGGGAACATAATTACTTATTTTTTTTCTTCTATTGTTGTAAATAGTAAATTATATTCAACCTCACTAGACCTAGAAACAAGAAATTAAGTCACATATATGCTTTTAAGAAATGTTCTGTCATAATATTATATCTTAGCTTATTTCTGTACATTTACTGAAGATCTGCCTTCTCCCACATCCCCCATCCTCACAGAAATATTTGTAAATAAAGCTAAAGTGATCCAAGTTGCATAAATGAAAAGCTGGTCCACATGTCATTCTCATTAGGGGGGCTAATAGCTGCTGCTCTGGCAGCTCTGACTTTCAGAGAGCTTCAGACACACTTGATTGAAAAAGCTGCACCTGTCATGAAGCAATGGTTTACTAGCCCAAATGCAGACTCACAGACACAGAGGGAGGATTAAAGTCCAGTATTTAATTGGAACCAGTTGACAGACTGACAGGTTGCAGATTCAGACAGGCATGGTGGCACAGGTAAAACACAACGATCCAGCTCAGAGGGGAGGTCACACTCAGCTTATATAGGAAAGGCTTCCTTAATCAGCAAATAGACAACAGCTGTCCATGCTGAGCCAAAGCTCCCCAGGCTGGAACCACTGCGCCCTCTGGTGGGCAAAGCCCCGGATCCTGACAGCACCAATGTGTAAAAGTCAGTAAATCATTGGTCACATCAATTTTTCCAAGAAGCGCATGTTAAAACATAAAAAGTGATATTCCTCTGATATATTTCCTAACTTCCACCATATTCTTGCTGATGAACTTAGAAGGGTCAAAGACTCTGAACTGTCATGATTTTATCTAGTGCTCTGACCCACATGCAGAAGACTGTGGTTACAGAGACCAGTGGGAAATTAGAGACTTAAGAGGGAGTAATAGGTTTACCAAAACATGATTAGGTATGCTTATTGAATCAGTGACTCATGTTCCATGTGGTGTACATGTTCTAAGAGGTTGACAGGGTTGTATCCTTGCGGTGTTCCTTGAGATGAGAGCTGGCCAGGCCGCTTAGATTTCCTGCGGTACATTGAACGAGGTTATTGTGGAGATGAATCCCCTGAGAGAGAAGCCCCATAAAAGTCCACAAAAACAGACAATCCTTGGGGAAAAGGTTGATCCAAACCACAAAGTTTTGAATCCTCAGCTCAATTTGGTACTCAGAGTCTTAGTCTTTCTAGGGAATATGTTTTTAGAGCATAAACAGTAGTGTAGCAGATTTCCAGGAGTCTTCAGCCCTGCGAAAGCGGCCGCAGACCAAAACCAGATGAAAGTCGATTCAACGTCTGCTCTGTGCCGAGCAATGCAAAGCGTAGACTCAGAAATTAACTTGGTTTACCATGCAAAGAAAGACGCCAAAACTGGCAAACTTACTCTGGTGTATGAGGGTAGTGGCAGTCAGCAGCTTAAGAGTGCTCCGTCTGCCCTTGAGGTAACCCTCCACAGGTGTGTGAGGAGGCCAACCAGAACCAGGCGCCGCCCTGGTGGAGGAAGGAAGACAAACACAAACCATACAGGACTGGATTCCTAACATGAACTAGGAGTTAGATTCATACATTTATCAGCAGGTAGAGCCGATAGTCAAGTTACTTTTTGTGCTGTGTTAAATATCTAACCCAGAAAACGCATTAGTTTGCAGATTAAATACTGAGTGTCAGGGGTTAGATTGTGGTGTAGGACCCAAATGCAGAGAGGCAGAGAGGCTGAAAGAAACATGAAATTTCTGGGTTCTTTTAATGGGGCAAATAAAACAGTAACAAAGGCAGGAATGCAAAAATCCAACCAATAATCAAAAGCAAAACAGGTTACTATGGAGACATCTGGGGAAACAAAACACAGAGGAGCCAGGGGAGAGACGAAGAACATAGACCACAGCATGGGGAAGACAGCAAAGATTCAAGGAACCAACAAAGAGGTGAGAGCAGAGGGAGAGGTATATGTCCCGAGAGAGAGACAAAGGGAGGGCTAACGAAGCTGACAAGGACTAGGTGTGAGAGGAGACAACAGGGCAGCCAACCGGAAGCTGGAACACACTTGCACACACACACACACACATGAGGGCAATAGAGGACAACAGAAAACATGAGAACTAATATAAATAGACAAGTACAAACAACAAAACTGTAATTAAACCAATAAAACTAGAAAACAAGGAGCAAAGTCAAAGAACAAACAGAACCAAGACCATGACACTGAGGAGACTTTTTTGGGGGGATAGGAAATGTGTCATTGGAAAAAAAGGGAATAAATTAACTATAATCCAGAGTTAAACAAGAAATCTGATGTGTGAAGAAAAGCAACTTCAAGCTGTAATATTTATTCTTTGCTCCAACAAACATGACTCATACAGTTCCATACCTTAATGGTAAACTGCATAGAACAAGCAATCAAATAATGTAATAATAAAAGGGTTTGAGAGAAAAAAGAAAAGAAAAAAACATCTTTTACATGAGCTGAACTTTCTCTCCTGCTAAAAATTAAATGAAAGAATATTCTAGGAGATCAAACTACAGGAATATACAGCAAATAAGCACCTGACTAATAATCAATAAAGAGAATGTTTCTGTGCTGATTTAGAGCTGAGCTTCTAGATCAAATCTAATACGTATTGTGAATCCAGGGACTTTCAGTTCATACTTTTTCATTACTTTAACAGTCTCATCATTATGTTACACTGACATTAATGGGACACTTATTTAGCAAATTGGGTTTTATAGATGATCTACATACATGGCTCTTAATAAGTTCAAGTTCACTTATTTTATTTTTTTTTTTTTTGCTGATTTAGAACCTGTTGAAATAACTGATTTATTTTTTATTTTTTCTCTTTTGATATTATTTTCAGTTTAATACCGGCCTTAATGCTTGACTAAATCTAACCGATTTAGACTTCATTCCTTCTCAGCCTGATATCTTTCCATTTAAACCTTGTTTGTAAAGATATAAATTGATTGTTTGTTTAGGTAATTTAATCTAATTTGAGCTGAACTGGATAAAGTCACTTTTCCAAGTCTTCTAAAAAAGAATCCTCCAAGGTTTCCATGAAGATCACTATGAAGAAACTTACTGTTGGGTCAGAGGAGAGATACGCCTAGATGAGACTAATGATGGACTGACTACAACAGAGGCCCTCGCTAAGCGAGCTCAAAGAAAGCCCAATACTCTATAAAGTATGATTAGATAATTTTCTTTATTCTACTCTTTTTCAGTACATTAAAATGGGACAAAGCATCCTAAAGTTTGAACTCTCAGGATATTCTAACATTGTGTCTCTTAGGAGGCAAAGTCCAGCTTATCTTTTTTTTATATATACTTTAAAGTATTATTTACTTTAATAAACCCAGAGGGAAATTAATTCTCTGCACTTAACCCATCCCCTTGGGGAGCAGTGGGCTGCCATTCATCTGCACCCGGGGAGGAGTGTGGGGTTAAAGGTCTTGCTCAGGGAGCCAGTGTAGCAGTTCGTTATCAATTAGATGCTTTCTGTAGTTACTATTAAAAACAGCCGATTATTATGTTTGCTTGTTTGTTTTTTCCAGTTTACCATAGAGGAAAACTCTGTGAGTCATTCTTAAAAAGTTCAGTCAAGGCAACTGGACGTGACATTTTCTAGAAAACGTTTATCCTCTCATCCAAGAGGCTTCTTCAGTTCTAACTAGCAGTGGGGAGCACTGAGATTAATATACTGCAGGTAGAGGGTTTTTTCAGGCTTGACCATGACCTGGATGACTGAGAATCTTCCCAGATCTGTGAGTCATTTTTATTGGAGCAAAGCATAAATATTATCCAGAGGTTGGTTAACTTCACACTTTAGATTTCTTGTTTTTCTCTGTAATAGAGTAAATCAACTTCCTGTTTCTCCAATAAGACATGCCCACATCTCCGATTGAATGACTGGTATAATCTTTATTCTCTATTACCCCAAAAATGTGTCCTTTGTATTTAACCCATCTCTTATGGAGCTGTGGGCAGGAGTGCAGCTTTCATGTAGTATTTCTGGGCTCAAGCTGTTGGTTGGTGAGACACAGAGTGCCATTTTTTGGGAATCAAACCAGGAAACTTGCAGCATTCCGGTGACCAGGCTATGTGTTTTAAACAACAGTCCATCCCTCCCTGCTTTTGAGTTATTTAACTCAACATGAACCAAGCCTGTATTATTTAATTAGAAATATAAATAAACATCTCCCCGTAGTTTGATTGTAGAATATCTTACATTTGAATTTGGAGCTCAGCTGTGTCATGAAGGCTTTCAAAAGTTAGCCCACATGCAGAAACAACTCAAAGGCTGGGTAAAAGTTAAACAGTTTATTGTGGTTAGCAAAAACACAGACTGAGAGATATTCAGCTGGGTAACACTGTTGGACTGGTGAACGTGAACCGAAAACTCTGAAGGGGAGATCACAATGATCAGTTCAGGGACCGTAGGAAAAACGTATGAGGCTTGAAATTTGCAGGAGGGGCACTCACGTTTAGTGGGTTCTTCGTTACTCTTTGGACTCCAGTTTGTGGGGTTTTGTCAGAGATGAAAGAACTTCGTTGGAGGACGGACAGGCAAACTAGCGTTTGATCAAGAGGGTAATGGAGCGGACTGTCACTTGGGAACTTGAGCAGGATCATGTGGGAGGTTTTCCCCTGCTCAGTGTATTCTCGGTAATTCCTTCCAGGGGAGAAGGTCCAGGCATTCAGTTTTCACAGGAAGGCTTCCTGTTGAAGAGCAAAAGGACAAAAACACGTTAAACTCAGCAGAGGAATGCACAGAAGCTAGGTTAGCACTCTGCTCAGGACTCGGAATTTTTGGCGTAAGTGATACACTTAATTATATAAAAAAATACCGGATATGTTGAAGGAAATGAGACTTTTATTTGTAACATTCTCTAAACGTGAGTTTTTCAATGGAAAAAAATTCAGATCACCAACAAGAACAGACTAAAAAGCATACTTCTTTCATCTGGCTCATCTCCTGTTTTCCCTCACCCATCTGCTCTCCCACCTCATCCATCTGTTCTCCCTCACCACATCTGTTCTCCCTCATCCCTGGTCTTTTTCTGTCTCTGTGTCTTCCCTGAACTCTTCCTCATCTCCTGTCCTGGTAGATGTTGATGGCATAGAGCTTCCCTGCTGTGACTGGCTACAATATAATAATAATAAGCATCATGACAATAATAATGATTAACCCTCCTTTCTTGGCATTGTGCTGCAATTACTAAATCAATATACAATTAACGACAATAAATAGACCAGCTGTGTTAATTTCTGTTGCCTAACAAAACCTATACAACAGAAAATGTTTGTCTTAACACATAGATGTGTATGGAAGAGGATTAGGGCCACCGTGGAAAAAAGTTAACTGATTTTTAAATTTTATTTCAGTTTAACATGGGAAAAAAGTCAGAATTCTGACTTTATGTCAGAATTCTGACTTTTTTATTGTCAGAATTCAGTCAGAATTCTGAGATTAAAGTCGGCAAAAATGCTTGTTTGGTGCTGCTGAATGAGACATTTTAATGCAAAATAAAATGATTTTGATTGATCTGTATATTACCTGGCTAATGGGGCACGGGAGAAGCATCCTGTCAGCGACCGTTCCTGCTATCTGAAGACGCCTACTGAACTGCTATTGTCGTGTCTTTTTCTTCTTAGCGACTTAAAAATTGAAACTAAGTTTTATAAAAATTCAAAGTTCTCAAAAGGCAGAAAAAGTCTTCAACCAAAAATCTAAACAACAGGCAGAGGTCACGGTTTTCCAAGTCCAGAGTGTTTTATTGCAAAACACAGCATCCACACTGAGCTGTTCTCCGGAAAACAACTGACAATACAATGAAACAGCTTCCCTTTTATACATTTCAGGCTGCTGGGGCTCCTCCCCAAGCTCCTCCTTTCTTTTTATCATTTTACATGCATTTTCTTCGGTTAAGTCTAATTAATTTTATTCTACCGGTGGAAAGTCCCTTTCAAAACACATTTTTTATATATTTAATCAACAAACACTCTATTACATATCATGATTATTTTTCTTATAAGTCTTAATAACATATGTCGCTATTAAATCAACAACCATTATTTTTCAGTTATTATTATTTCAAAACACAGTTTTCACTTCAGTTGTTATTATTTAAAACAAAGTTTTCATTCAGTGATTCATGATTGCAACATTTCACATTGAACTAGGGTGCTTAAAGTTTCAGTACATCATCACATTAATGGTACCTGGTACTGCTCAGGGTGTGTGTGTGCTCAGGGTGTGTGTGTGTGCGTTAAAACCAATAACTCCCCTTATCACAATTTGCCTACCTAAGCTGTGCGCATCTACCCTAATGTTCCCAAACAGGCCTCATCACAATTTGCCACGTATGGGGCCTAAATGCTCCCAGCCACCTGTCTTCTTTCCCTCTGTACCCGGAACATCATTGATCCCAGCTATCTGCTATGTTTACTCTGTGCTCAGAACTCTGTCCTTCCTCTGAAAAGCTGCACTTTTAGGGTTAATTATTAACAGCCTACTCCAGCAAAGGTACGCTTATCTTATCTGTAAAGCTGTACGTGCAGGTCTCACAGCTCAGACTCCCATGCTAAAGCACAAATGATTAGACCTTTAAACTAAGCCCTTTATTCAATGTAAAAGATGACATGAAGATAACTTTAATCATATAACTTTAATCATTGGTGCACACTAATTCTCTACACTATGATTCTATGCGCATCTGGCATTGCTCCCTGCGGGTGACCGCGCTGCAGTTCACGTGACAAATCTGAAGAGAGATAGGCTGGTCGGTAGGGATGGCAGGCTTATTACGGGGCATTGTTTCATACCCTCATTTTAATGGCTCAGGTAA
The DNA here is from genome assembly GCA_018398635.1 of Cyprinodon brontotheroides. Taxonomy (NCBI): domain Eukaryota; kingdom Metazoa; phylum Chordata; class Actinopteri; order Cyprinodontiformes; family Cyprinodontidae; genus Cyprinodon; species Cyprinodon brontotheroides. The sequence goes on from JAGKQL010001143.1 coordinate 41,127, forward strand.
TTCAAAAAGATCATTTCAAAACCGACCTCAGTAAAATCTTAATTCAATAATTTTAATAATAATAATAACATAAAAACACGAGTTTCAAAAGGGCATTTTCTGTTGATAAAGGGCAAACTTCCTAGTGCTTTATTAGCACTACCTAGTGTCTTCATTTCTATCAACGTTAAAACTCAGAGACTGAAAGACTAGGTTACCTCTCAGAGCTAAGCTGTGAAGCTCTGGGCTAGAGTTCCCAAAGCAAAACAGTCTGGCATCGCGAGAGTGACAGGACGCTGAGTCAAACAACAAGCTGCAGGATTCTGGAATGACATTGAAGCCGCAGGTGTCTGGACTGAAGAGCCCAAAACGAGGACAAGGCACCATCTAGCTGGAAAAAGAAAGAACAATCCGTCCACACAAACTGAAATCCTAAGGGCCTTGTATCTTAGAGAGTAAAATATTCCCTGTGTGATAACTTCAAAATGCTTTATGTCATGATGGGTTCAATAGTTAAGCCCATAATGCAGAACACATAGAGAGAGCCTGGCAGGTGAAGTCCAACTGTATTGCTCCCGGTCATTGAAGCACAAACATGAATAACCTCCAAACTGAAGAACTAGCTCCAACAGGGGACCTGGAGTTCAATCAGAGATCTCAGTCCATAAATGCTGGGAGATGGTTGGTTATAGCAGAGTTCAACCGTGAAGCTAACCATTTAGCTCGCAGGCCTAGCCTGGTAGCCTGGATCTGAACAGCTCACGGCGAAAGAACACCAGGGGACCCCACTGGAGGAGGATTTCTCAGGCTGAGCTTCCAGCTTTATAGCGGGGAATTTATACATTTTCTTATATATCTTTGGGAACCATCTTTTTTTAGGATTCAGTCCACTCAGAAGTTACATTTCAGGCTATTATTTCCCCGATTGAAAATAGTAACGGTTCTTTTATTTATTTTCTTATGTAGCTTATGGAAATATTCCTTCTCCATTCTGGACAATATAGACTGGTTAACTCTATGTTATGAAGCCTCCCGGAGCTGTTTGGTGTGACAGTTTAGGTTGCCAGAGAGTGTAGCTCCTTTCCCATTACAACAGCTTCATTTAAGTGGGACAGATGGGATATTTAGCTCAACCAGCCCTTCCGCGAACATTTATTTGAATAATAGAGACTCTTGCCTGTAGTTTGTTCCAGGAGTCAGGAGGTTAAGATCTTCAAAAGCAACCACCTGCGGAGACAGGGCTTCTATAAATCATGAAAAGCATTCCTGTAGAATTTTGATTAAGATTATACAGAAATTGTTTCGATACACCTCTGTGAAAGCTCTTTCATAGCTTCCCCCGGAGACCGGTCTTATAAGCTCATTCCATAGCTTCAATCTTAGATTTTTTTTTTAATCTCATTTCTTTTGTCACGAGGGAGATAGAAACATGTGTTTCATCCAGAGCTTTCACGAGAGACTTGATTTGGTTTTCATTAAGATCAATCCTGTTTGTTAATGGATGTCAAGGTCTCTTCAGGAGCTGAATGACTGTAGTCTTCTGAAAGAGAAGGTGTGAATTTCTGGCCTCAGTTGAGAAGGTCCCAGTCCTCTAATCTGAGAGAGATGGATCTGAGCAACAACAAGCTGGAGGATTCAGAGGGTGAATCTGCTGTTTTCTGGACTGAAGAGTCCAAACTGCTAACTGGAAAGCTCTCAGGTCTGAACATCCATCCAAGTTACATTTGAGGGCAAGCCTTATAATGTTGAATGTTTATGTGATAAACTTAGTGATAAACTTAGTGCACCGAATTAAAAAAAATCCACAAAAACTCACAGTTCTGAATGTTATTAATGTCTTTATTAGTTACATAACATTGAATAAACCTGTAAAAGGACTAAATTTATGAAGCTCTTTCCAAATCATACTTAACTCTCAATGTGTTGTTAATCTTGGTCACATTGATCCTATCAATCTCTCTAATGTTCACACTTTGACTCATCAATACTCAGACTGATAAACACTTAGAGTTTAATGCGTTGCCCAAAGGAATTAACATGTCAAATAGGAAAGCTGGAGTAGTCGACCAACCTAGCAACAGCATTCCAATAGAAAGTATTACAGGCTTGGAGGTGCAGTAGTCTGTATATTGAATGAATAAAGCATTATTTTCTTTCTGAAGACATGCGGGATGTTTTTTGTTTTAAGTGAGCAAACAGAGAGGATTCCCAGATGCCATTAAACAATTTGTGAACTTTATGGTGTCTCATCCAGCTACAGTGATGATGGAGAAAGAATGTTACCATGCCACACATTTATCAGTACACACGTGTCAGATGATGCATCTGATCAAAGCAAACACAAAATCATTTTTTTTTTTTATCTATTTGCTTTGAAGGAGGTGTGATAAAACATCTTTTGACTTTAAAACTGAAAAACATATTAGCCAATATTTTATGTATTAGTGCTGTCTGTTACATTTTGCTTATCTAATCCGTTATCAATGCCATCAACTTGTATAGAAACAATTTGACTGAATGATCTATGAACTGGAAAGTGCGTCTTGAGATGACATGTGCTGCAATGGCACAATAGAAATAAACTGGATTTTGACTGAGTTAAAGGAGGGAACAAGCTTCACTTCTGCTGATCTCACTGCTCTGCAGCTTCTCATCTCAATGTTGGACATGTCTGTGGGGCTGTGGAGAGAGGAGAAGTTAGGAACTGATGANATAGTTAAGTACAGAGTAAATCAAATATTTAAACAAATTTAAATATAGCCTACATGATTTCATATATTATTCTTATATAAAAGTTCCTGTTCATGTGAAAACTATTTCCCTCATTCAGAAATGATGAGATCTTTTTATCCCATAATTACTTTATTAATCATTTTAAAAGTTTATTTCTAAAAGCTATCCAATGTTTTTTTCTAGATGCATCCACATACAAATATAAACGTCATGGTTTCCTCCAGACAGTGTTTGTCCACAAGATGGTATCATTTACACAACATGATGCCCAATTTGAATTTGCCAGTGTCCTATCGTTCTCAATGGCATCCGGCCCAGTCTGTGATACAGTGAGGAACGCATGTCTGCAGGTGGTACAGCTGATACACTGTTCCAGATCCGCATATACGGGAGTCCAGCCCACTAATACCTGTATCATTTTATATAAGTTATTGTCACAGTGATCCACAGGGCTTCTCACAATTTGCACATTCATTTTCATCATATATTCTTTACCTAACCTCATATAATCAATAATACAAGAAAAAGTGAATTCCATTGGTGTAATGAGGACATTACACAGGAGAAAAAAGAAATACAGAATAGTAAAAATTTAGGATGTCAAAAGGAGACAGAGGAAAAATAAACAAATAAAATTCAAGGACCTTTATCATTCTTTCTCCACCACCTAAGACAGCACGGAGTACTGACTGTGTCCCAGGGTTCAGTACCGCATCTCTGTCCCTGCTTTTTTTCTAACATTTGTTTTTCATTCATATCTTCTTGCACTAACGGCTATTTTGTGTCACCACTTGGTTAAGTTTGCCTAACATTGATTTTCTTCTTTTTTTCTTGGTGTTTAAATACTTATTTGCAGCTGTATCATACAAATAATAATAATAAAAAGAAAAAATCATACATTATGATTTCTGGATTTTTTTTAGATTCTGACTCTCGCATTAGACATGCACCTATGATGACAATTTCAGATCGCTCCATGATTTCTAAGTGAGAGATGTATGGAGTCAGAAAGGATCAAAATGTTTGTAAACCCATGAATCTTAGTTGAAGCTGGAAAATATAAGTTGATACTGAACATCAAACTTTTACCTTTTAA
>JAGKQL010001144.1:0-18957 GCA_018398635.1 Cyprinodon brontotheroides
TGTGGATATCACGGTGTGTATCGAGGTCATCTAATCAAGACAACCTTCGTGTCTCTAAGAATACACAGGATATGGGCACATCTTGGAGCGGGTCTGAGAGGAGAGCTGCTGTATCTGTAACCCTGAAGCATAGAAGCAAGCTGCATGGAGTTCAAGACATGGATGGCGTGTCAGTTTCTGACACGGACAGCTAAGCATCCACATGATGCGACACAGACTCAGAAGGTATAAGAAGCAGGTGATGACCTTGTTCGGGGCTCAAACTTTGCCGGACGCTTGCGGACGTGATGATTTTGAGACCACAGCTGTGCATAGCTCGAAGCGATTTTTCTCTGTCCTGTAACGACCTGATCCAGAATAAACTCTGTTACTTTTTTACTCCTGTTTTTATAGTCCTTTTTTTATATGGTTTTAATGAGTTTGAGTTAAGAGTGGTAAATAACTTGCTCCCAGGAAAAGAACCGTGTGAGGAGGCCCCGGGGCGCTACAGCCTTTACTTTGAAGGGGACAAATCCTTCTCACTTTAACAAATTGGTGTTTCCGCCCGTGACCTGGAAGCAGGACAACAGAGCCACCGACGGAAAAAGCTCCACAGCCTGCGGCCGAAACAACTGATAAGGTGAGGAGATTCCTTATTACAAAATATCTCCAGTGTTTTTACTGTTAAAACACTTTGGCTGTGTTGTGATTTTCTGAAGTGAGCTGAAGCTTTTTATGCAAAAGAGGACAGAGAAATTGCTCAGAGTGATTTTAGTTTTTGTTTTTTGCGGTTTTTGTTTTGTTGTATTTGTTGGTTTTTATTTTTTTTTACATTCGCGAGCGTACAATACATAAAAAAAAAAAAAAAAGAAAAAAAGGAGAGAGAGAGAGAAAGAAAGTCGTGCGTTCTGTTGTGGGTAGCGGTTGAAAGTCCGACTGAAGGCGACTGCGCAAACGTCTTCAAGAACTATACTATTCACTAGGATAAGTTGGTTGGAAAGCCCAACGGTTTCTGCATGCAGAAAGGGACGGTGATTTTATTCCCGGTCTGCCTGCAGACACGAAAGATGCACTTCTGAAAACAGACGCACAGACAGAAACCAGTCACATAGCCGGCTAGAGTTTGCCAGTATACCTCCCATAAGGACATTTACGAAAAACCGAGACTGGAAATAAGCGAGCGGGTCAGGTTGAAACGGACCTTTGAGGTGTTTTTCTCTTTCCTTCTCTTCTCTTATAAAAGGAAAAGAGAGAGACGATAAAATGATATTCCTCATAAAACTAGAAGAGACTGATGCCCGGATTAGGTAACTTGTTTGTCTAATCCTAAAAGTTGGTGGAGTGAACTAGGCGGAACTATATCTAAATCTTTTCTTTTCTCTAAATTTCCTTTCTTTTTTTCCTTTTCACTGACGGACGCATTTTTTGACGGACACACTTCCTTGACGGACACAGTTGTTGACGGACGCGCTTCCTTAGCAGAAAAGCGGCTCACTGAAGTTTATAGGTAAAAAGTTTAAAGCACCGAGGGATCTCACGTAAGACGTCGAGGTCTGATTTTATACACTGTGTGAACGGAAGGTGTGAAAGATGGATGCATGTGGACTAGAAATTGAATCCAGAAACACCTCGTTAAAAGCGAGTCTGGATAAAGGGAGAAATATGATCATGGCGAGTTATCCATTGAAGGATGCAGAACACCACATTAGAAAATTTGATGAATGGGTTGAAAAAATGAGAGAAGATGGAATGTTTGGGGAATTAGAGGGGCCCCCTCCAAACACTTCACAACGTGGTTTTTATTTGGATACACTAAAAAATAGATTGTCACAAGCTCGTGAAAAAATGGCTGGTGCTGGTGTGTTCGGACGAGACAAACACCAGAAGGAAGAAACAAAACTTTTGGATTTGATTAGACAAACCAAGTTCAATTTTAGTAACTATTTTTCTGACAAGGACCCTGAACAGGAACAGGTGGAGCAAAACGGGGCTCAGGGAGGTGAGCAGGCACTCGACACTTCAGAGGGTAAGAAAAACCTTTCATGAGTACATCTAATATTGCAGAAACAGAGCCTATTATGGACCCCAGTCCACACCAAGGTGTCAGAGAAATGTTTCGTAAGGCTGGTGATGCAATGTTTCCATCAAACCCATGTGTGCAGATGCCTGTTATGGAGTTGCGTGAAGGTCAGATAAATTGTGAAATAAGGCCTACAGAGGAAGAATTGGGACAAGAGGTACGAAAGGAGTTTCAGATGCAAGATTTAATAGAGGAGGCGGTAAATAAAGCATTTCAGCGTTTCAGTTCCTATTGTTATGAAAATGTCGATGTTTCTGTGATTTTTGGAGGTGAACCTTGGAAAGGAAAGCTTAAAATATAAGAGGTTGATATATTTACAATTTACGATGTCTTGAAATTAACATTTTAAAGGTAAGAAGATCAATTAGTACATTTTCAGTGCGGTAAACCCCCGCCCAACATTGAGCTCCAGAAGGTGGATCACACAGAGCAGCCCTTCACTTAGAGGCAGGAGAGAAAAGAAAAAGAAGACACAGAGAGACTGAGTGCACACAGGGCCGATCACAGCAGAGGCAGGGCCCAGGAGTCTAGAAGCAGTTTTTACCTTAAAGACATCTACCAATTACTACACTAGAATGGTATTGTAATCTGCATTTAGAGTGACTGATTCAGGAGCTTATATTTGAAAATGTTAGACCACACAAGCTAAGTTTGTCAAACTGTAGCAAAGTGAATATAAATTAGACACTGATCACTGAGGATACTCTAAGGTGGATTAAATGGATCTTTACTCAGTCAACTGTTCAAAATAGAGTGGGTTACATCAAATAGATAAATTAGGACGGTTGAGTTCAGTGGATAAAAGAGAGGCAGACAGCAGTAGATGAAATGGAGGGTGAGTTTGATAGAGAAGGGGAGAAATGGGCAAAGAAGATCGAAGTGCGGGTTCAGTAAGAATTAGAGAAAGGAAGTCAATGCAGCAATACTAGGGAGGCCGGGATCCCACTAGTTGTGTAGTTATGGAGGTAGTTTTTGAGAAATTTCCAGCAGCAGTGATAGATATTTTGATTGAGGGCAGTAACTGTCCTTTTATGGTTGATACGGGGGCCAGATACAGCACCCTGAATCTTTATGTGCCCACCTGCCAAAAAACTACACAGGTAATGGGATTTTCAGGAGAAAAACAAAACATACCACTTTTTCAGAACCCCTTAGAGGTGTTCTCATATTTGAAAATTCAAACATGTCATTTTTGGGGGACGCTTAGAATTAAAAATCATTGGGTGTGAAAACTTATTTTGGTGTCTAACGTGAGCAAATAAATCTTAGGTTTCCATAAATGTGCACATATAGTTTAACAAGGATCCTAAAATGAGGCTGAAAAGCACTGGTGCAGAGGTCTTAAGACCGGACTGGTGAAAAGATTATGACTTTTTGTTTAAATTGGGAAAAAATCCTCTAAGAAGATAAAATCTAAATTGATACTGATGGATTAAACAAACTTTATGTGGCCAATGTCTGTCTGTCTGTCCTAAATGTGGAATGCATGTGAGGTAGAATGTGTGTGGTCAAGTTGGGAATGATTAAGAATATTTTTTGATGTGACATTAACATGATTTGCATTTTTACAGGATTGAGAAGGAGCTCTGGGGGCATAACAGAAGGGTAATCGTATCAAACATGTTGCTCAGGGGCCCCAGGAGGCTATCGAGAGGCCGTGACAAGACCAGAGCAGGTTGCTGTTGTAAGGTGTGAGGTAATTTTTGAGTGTGGAGTGCAACAGATAAATCACACTTCGAGATGGAACTGGACCTCGGTTCAACTCGCAGCATATGGCCAAGATACCCGCAGGAGCTCAGCAGATTAGCGGGGTCAACGTTTATAAACAAGGCTGGAGAGTTAAGAACAATTTCGGTGTGACCTGACCCTGGGTTTTTTCAGCCTTCAGTTTTTATCCATAATTATTTTTATCTGTGTATAATGCCGTTTGGAAACTGCCTAAGCACGAACTGATTAATTTGCATCTCTAATCATTACTAACACTAACACTTTTCACTGTTCATCTGGGCCTTATGCATGACTTGTTAAATTCTACTAACTTTACAAATTTCTGTGAATGAAGTGATTAACTATTGACTAATTGATGAACTGTTTGATTGCTTTTTCCTGGTAACAAACCAGAGGGGTCATTTACTTTTTCCCTGCTTGTAGAGAGTGACAGTGCGGCTGTCAGGGAGCAGGCATGATTATTCAGAGGCCCATTTAAGGAGGATCAGGAGATCGTTTTGCTTAAACATGTTCTTTTTTCTTTTTCAGGCTGTGTTTGTAACAATCCTTAAATGTTAACATTTTTCTTCCAGGACAGGCTGACAAAAGTCTCATCCTTCATTGTGTTTTGTTTAAGATGTGCATTAACCCTTATTTTCCCAACAGCTGCAGAAGTTCTGGCATGTGAAATGGACAACTTGGCTGAGAGTGACTAGAGCAAGAGAGAGAGAGGGGTTCAGATAGTTGAAAACTTTTTGATAGGAGGATTTGAATAGGTTCGAACTGACTGGACTGACTTGGTTAGTAACTGGACTGGATCGGAACCATGGATTAGGACATTAGAGAGATGGTGTGAGAACGCAGCATGCCAGAGACAGGGTGTAGAGATTGTGGCTGCATGTTTTGTTCCCGGCTGAAGGCCATTCTGGTGAGCTCTGAGTTTGTTTTAATTCCTCTCTGGTTCTGATATGACCTATGAGGTACAGATTGATGTGGTGGTTTGAAGCTCACAGACTTTTGTTGGGGTGGAACATTAAGAGCAGTCATGCTGACAGAGGCATTTAACGAATGACAAGATGAACCAACAACTATTTGGAGAAGTCGGAGGCACCACTGGGGTTTTTGTTGTCTTACATGTTTGTCGTTGTTTGTGTCTGTATGTTTGTTTGTTTTCTGTTTTCTGTTTGTTTACTAACATCTTAGCCTTTATGAAAAAAAAAAAAAAAAAAAAAAAAAAAAAGACGTGGCACGCATGTTAATTTTTTTTGAATAGTTTTGACTACACTACGGATGGAAATGTTTCAAAATGAACAATGGATCTTTTTTGTTTGGAGAGACATTGGACACTTTCTTTCTTGAGTCACAGGATGGATTAACCTACAAGGGGCACAGAGACTAACTTTGCTCCTAAACTACAGAAGGAGGGATGGTTTGCAGCTGCTGAGATGCGAACATTAAGGAAATGACTGGATGCCCACTGCTTCAGATGAGAAAAGAACACTGGCAGTGATGGGTTGATGGAAGGTCATGGGATCATCGGACAAGACGGATGAAAAATTATGGGCAACTTATTTTAAAAAAAAAAGATAAGTGAACTGACACACCAGATTTCTTATTCACAATGAAAAACTATGCTAAATTTTCTTTATATTAGAGATGTTTTACTATGTGATAAATTAGACTGGGTTTTTTGATAAATAGTTTGGTCAGTTATTAATTAGCAGAATGTTAAAGGGACAACAAGTTGAAACTTTAACTTTTGGGAATGGTAAAGTTGCATCAACAGAATGCAATTTAGGGGAAATTATAACATTTTAGGAGCAAATGTTTAAAGCAAATGATGGTTTCTTTCAATATAAGCAATAACGATGAAGACTTATAGTGTTAATGAGCTTATGGCGATTCAATATCAGGCCCAGGGACTAAAACTTCACCATTTATTTTTTTTTTTTTTATTTTATTTTATTTGTTTTGATTAATTTTATTTGGGGTTTTTTGTTTGGTTTTTTACTGCGAGCAGAGTTATAAATAGCATTTGAGGGGCTATATACAATTTGGGGGATGGGTAACCATACTTTTAATGCATGAAGCAATAAGAACACCTGACTTTACTTCACTAGAGCTGCAATTAATACTTTAGAGGGGATGCACACTTTAGTGTTTAGTTTATTTGAGATAACACATATGAGAAGAGATTATGTTTCCTGCACATTTTTGGATCTGGTCAGGGGTCCAGATATGACAACTATTGACTGGTTCTGGGGATGTTGGAACAGATTTTCTTTTTTCTTGTTTTTATTTTGTTCTTTGAATTTTGTTTTTGTTTTGTTTGTTTTTTCTCATCGGAGCACTGCTTTTTGGAGAATATTTTAAATGGACTATAGCTGGACACTTTGCATAGAGGGGGTGCAGTCGAATTCAACACCTTCAGGAACTGTGTACTGCTGAGTTTTGGGAACGCAGCAGCAAGTCAGAGTACAATCCTGTGCTCTGAGCAGATGAACAATTTAATATGACATTTCCTCTTGAAGGGAGGAACACCTTTGACGCACTGTTTCCTTCTACCTCTATGTGATACTGCTGATGACACAGGTAAAGACTTATCCTTCAGGGGGTGTGGGGACACATGGCCCCAAGACTCTTATGGTTCAAAGCTGCTGTGGTAACAGAGGGAAACCTGATGGACTTGTCCGAACATCGAACTTTTTTGCATGTTGGAGAGGATCACTGCTCCAAGAAACACTTTTTCTTCCAAACCAGTAGCGGGATGGCTCCTGACCAGTTTCCCACGTATAGATCCACTCACATAGACACACACACATACTGTCACGTAACAACACGCCCACACACGGTTAATGACTCGAAGAACACAAGGATCCACATGGGAATGAGGTTTTCTTTCATGCACTAACATTCACGGATACAAGGTCTGGTGGGGGAGTTTTTAATAGGGGGAATCTGCGCCAAGCTGGGTTTTTTCCTTAGAGATTAAAGAACTTCTAATAATTTTCTGGGGAGGGTGTAGCAGTAAACTAAAATGCAGTTACAAGTTTAGACGAAACTAAAACTTAATATGCTATGATGTAGAAATGGTTTTAAAATTCATTTATTTAATCCATGAATTGAGTGTTACAATGTGTAAAAAGGGTTAAATGTTTTCTAAATATTTACAGGTTCCTTGAATTAGATTATATTAGTTGCAGTGATTTTGAGCTTATATGAACAAAAATGATGAGCTGAAACATCCATAGGATGTTCAGGCTGAATACATACTGGTATAAATAACTTTCAACTGCCAGGCATTGAAAGGTAGGTTATGTTAAATGTTTAATGTTTTTGGGGATTTCTTTTTTATTTATTTTTATTTTTTGTTTTTTGAATAGACACTGAAATAATCTGCTGAAAAAACACAGAGTCCATGGATAATTAATTTAAATGTTGTCAGTTTAATGGTGATTTAGGGGATAAGGGAAAGTAATTGTGGATAAGAATATCTGGTTGTGACTGCACTTAGATTTTGAGTGAATAAAGAATTGCTCATTGAAGACATTGTTTATCGTGATAAGAACACTGACTGCACTCTCTGTGTGTCGAAGGATCCCGGAGGAAAGGATTGATGAACTGTGATGAGAACCACCACATGGATTCAGCATCTATCTGCCATTGGACTGCATGGAGACCAAAGTGGCTGTGGAGGAGGCCATACGAGACTCTGATTGATTAATTAGATTGATGAGTGATAGAGACACTGAAAGAATCCATCATCATCAGTGATATTCATCATTTGTTTTTAACTCGGACCAGGATAATTCTTTATTTTACCTAATTGTGATGTATATGTTTTGATTTATTTTGATTTGGTTTTGATGAAAATCATGGAGACATTTTGCTCCAGACCCACCAAGATCACGTTTTATGCCACTTTTTCTTTGATGTAGAAAGACTCTGAACCTTACAGGTTCTTTAAGTAGTTGGTAATGGTAATTATCAGATTCAAAACGGGGTTTTCTTGCTCAGATTGGCCGAGAGTGGGATTTCCCCGGGGTCACCCCGGTTTTTACTACCTTTTAGAGAGGGTAGCGTTTTCCGGTGGAGAACGGCCCGACCTGTCCTGTGATGTCCCCTACTGTGACTGAATGATTGGTAAAGTTGAATAGATGGTTTATCCATGAGGAGCGGTCACATTTAGGAGGCCTCCAGGTGGGAGTGAGAGTAGATGAATTTGGCCTTATTAGATTTATAGGCTTAGGTTATCTAGTCTAAGGTAACTTAAAATAATGTGCGCATAGGAAACTAAAACAGCTTTCCTTTAATTAGTTGACACCCAAATTGTAGTTAAATGCTGAAACTGTGGTCTTGAGTGAGAACATTTGGTCTGTGAAGCTTTGATTGTGATTACTTTTGATCCCTAATTAATGATACATGACTAATTATAGATGCTCTCTGGGTCACCCGGTCCTTCAAAGATGTGTCGCTTCTTGTGTTTTTAAGTTACCTGTAAAAACGGTAACTTATCAGGGGGAGTTGTTAGGTTTTATTATTTATACATCATGTGCACTGTTAATTTGTTAGTCAGATTAGACAGAGCAGAAGGCCTTCCTTCACATTGTGGATATCACGGTGTGTACGGAGGTCATCTAATCAAGACAGCCTTCGTGTCTCTAAGAGTACACAGGATATGGGCACATCTTGGAGCCGGTCTGATAGGAGAGCTGCTGTATCTGTAACCCTGAGACAGAGAGGCAACCTGCATGGAGTTCAAGACATGGATGGCGTGTCAGTTTCTGATACGGACAGCTAAGCATCCACATGATGCAAGACAGACTCAGAAGGTATAAGAAGCAGGAGATGACGTTGTTCGGGGCTCAAACTTTGCCGGACGCTTGCGGACGTGATTTTTGAGACCACAGCTGTGCATAGCTCGAAGCATTTTTCTCTGTCCCAGGGGTAAATCCTTCTCACTTTAACACCTGATCTGGAGAATAAACTCTGCCTCTTACAGTAATGATGGTTAGATAATTTTACTCCTGTTTTTTTATAGTCCGGTGCCTTTTATATGGTTTTGGACACGAGGTTTACAAGGAGTTAAGAGTAAAAATAGTAAATAGGGATTGTTATAGTTAATGAGGAAAAGGTGTTGGAAACGATCAGTCCAGGTGAAACTATCCACCAAGAAAGTTTGAAGAGATGGAAACTTGATAAGTTGTAATACAGAAGAGCAAAAAGAGGCGCTACAGCCTTCCTTACAAGGGGACAAATAACCTTCTCACTTTACGCCCATGATTTTTTTTTGCGCGTTTTAGTCAAATTAGCCCCTGAACAAGCTTGTGCCTTCCAGAGTCCCCTGAGCAGCTCTTAAGGAGGCGGATGCACCGGAGTTTAATGAATTACCTTCGAGAGGTGGATACGGATAATGAATCGAGTCGACGAGGAGCGGATTCGTTTTGTGCAGGAGATGAGGGGGCGTCTAGGGATCCCTGCTCCTGATTCTCAGCCGCTGAATGGGCGGCCTCCCTCAGTCCCTGATTCGGAACCGCGACCGGCAGCCACCTGTCTACCTGTGGAGCCACAATCGATGGTCTCCCCAGCTTCTGGGGTGGAGCCGCAGTCGGCGGTTTACTCTGAGCCTCCTCCTGTGGAACCACAGTCAGTGGTTTCCCCAGCTCCTGATGCGGAGCCGCAATGGGCGGCTTCCTCTGTTCCTAACCGGCTTCCTGCGCCGAAATCGACTGGAGCGGCTTCCCTTCCTGATGGGAGCCGCAAAAAGCGGGAATTCCTTGATGTAAAGCCGCAATGGGCGGCCTCTTCAGTTCCTGACCGGGAGCCGCAACTAGCGGGCTCCCCTGTTCCTGAAGTGAAGCCGCAATGGGCGGCCTCTTCTGTTCCTGATCCGGGAGCCGCAATCTGCAGCCTCCTGTGTTCCTGTGGAGCCGAGATCGGTGGTCTCCCCTGCTCCTGGGGTGGAGCTGCAGTCGGCGGCTTCCTCTGAGCCTCCTCCTGAGCTGCAGTCGAGTCTCCTACGGCTTCCTCTGAGCCTCCTCCTGAGCCACAGTCGTCGGTTGCTGCAGAGCCTGTTGCTGTGGTGCAGCGCGGAATTTTCCTGAGAGCGAGGTGGCGTCCTCCCTCGTTGCATGAGCGGCTTGTTGCTCATGGCGCTTTCCCGCAGCAGCTGAGTCGGCGTCCTCCTCGGCGCTTCCCGCAGCAGCAGAGACGGCGTCCTCCTCGTTGCTTCCCCTGCAGCAGCAGAGGCGGCGTCCTCCTGGCGGAGGCGCTTTCCGCAGCAGCTGAGTCGGCGTCCTCCTCCGGCGCTTCCCGCAGCAGCTGAGTCGGCTTCCTCCTCGGCGCTTCCCGCGAGCAGCTGAGTCGGGCGCCCCTCCTGAGGCGCCTGTCTGCAGCAGCAGAAGGCGCCCTCCTCCATGGCCCTGTGCAGCTTCTGAGCGCGGATGCACACGCTGCCGGCCACCTGAGACTCCTGTCCTGCTGCCGGTGCCATCTGAGACTCTGTCCTGCTGCGGGTCCCTCGGCTTGCCACCTGAGCTCGCTGCTCTGCCTTTCCGCCGGCCCCACGGCCGCCACCAGAGACTAAGCCTTGCTACCTGGCCCCAGGTGCAGGTCCCCTGAGACTTTCCTGTCCTCGCCCACCCCGGGTGGGTTGTTTTGATTTTTGGACTCTGTTCTGTTTTCGTGTCTGGCCCCTCGTGCCTGTTTCCCCCTCTGCTCTCCCGAGGAGGGTTGTTTTGTTTTCTGGTCTTTTTGTTTTTGGGCGTCTGGTATCCGCCCTTGAGGGGGGGGTACTGTTGGGATCCAAGGTTTGCCCTCCAGAGGGCGGTGTGGATCCCATTCTGTAGCTTCTGTTTCTGTTTGGATCCCTTCCTGTGAGCTTCTTTTCCTGTTGGGATCCAGAGGTTGCCCACCAGAGGGCGATGTGGATCCTTCTCCTGGGAGCTGGTTCTCAGCGCACAGCTGTTTCCCATCAGCTCTGCTCATTAACCTCTCCCCATATAAGCTGTGTGACAGCTTCACTCTGAGCCGGATCGTAGCATGTGTTACCCACAGCCATGTTCAGCCTTGTGTTTCCTAGCCATGTGTTCCCAAGCCATGTAGCATGTCTTGCCATGTTAGCCATGTTTTGCCACGCCTTGCCATGTCCGTTACCTGTGCTACTCTGCCTGTCTGAACCAGCGAACCCGTGAGTTTTCAGCTAGTGTCAAATCCAGTATAATGGTAGTCAAGACTCATCAGGAGGCTAAAAAAAAAATAAAGCAAACCATCAAAGCAAACCATCAATACAACTGCTGATGAAACTACTATGCATGATAGCCGCTTACCTGTTGCATTACCAGGCTGCCAAATAAACTGTTTCACAATTCCGCCTATGCAGCGCAGCTGTAACAAAATGCTGTGTAAAGGCTTTGTTTATATGGGGTGGATGTTATCTAGCCACGCTAGCCCTTACCTTCCTGGCATCAAGCAAACAAACGAACAGATCAGTCCGGGTTTTGGAGGAGCAGCAAAAGAGGCTAAACGGAGCAGACCAGTTTGCATTAATAACCAAGATAAACGCTGACAAACAAAGAAACAGCCACGCTTACCCAGCACAGTTCAGCAGACAAAGGAACCAAAATGATACGACGTCATGACGCAAGCAGCTTCGTGGCAGATGGGTACCTGCTTATATGCAGCAACCGAAATTGATCTTAAAGAGGCAGCATACCATTTATGCTGCTACAGTCTACCCCCCCAACTTGCGTCGACGCCCCGGCGACGACTCCAAAAACACTAACACCAAGGTCTAAACAGTGCACAAACGGCATTACAGTGTGCATCAGGAGAGTTTGCAGCCCCATGCACTAATCCTGTTGCTCTTGGGAGATGGTGGACACAGTTCTTCTCATTACCCTTAGAGGGCCCTCATCTTTACTTAAGCTAGCAACACTAGGCGCTTGAGAGGCAGATGTTGAAGGCGCTTGAGAGGCAGATGTTGAAGGCGCTTGAGGGGCAGATGTTGAAGGTGCTTGAGGGGCAGATGTTGAAGGCGCTTGAGGGGCAGATGTTGAAGGCGCTTGAGGGGCAGATGTTGAAGGCGCTGGTTGGTGGACATTTACCCTCAAAAACAAATCAGGATCAGTTTCATCCTCAAAGGATGACTTAACAGAGGTTCCCCAATTGGTGATACTGGGACGTCACTGCAAACAACTGGCTTCAGTAGAGATCTGTGGACCCTATTAATTTTGTTCAGCTCATCTGTAGGAGCCACAGTGTAAACTGCTCCGGTGTCACCCAGTACTTTTAGGACCTTATACACCTTAGAGCGCCACAGATCCTGAATTTTGTGTCTTCCCTGTTGACTGGTGTCTCGCAGTAGGACAAGTTGACCTTCATGCAGAGGAGAATCTTGAACATGCTGGTCATTATTTCTTTTTCTCCTATCTGCAGCAATCTTCAGCTTCTCCCTGGCTTCCTCAAAAGCCAGTTGCAGGCGTGTCTGGTGCTCTGCAATCCACTTGTCAACACTGCCAGCACTTGGTTCCGATACATGGCCCAGCAGGAAGTCTAAAGGAAGCCTAGGTTGTTGGCCAAACATCAGAAAGAAGGGACTTTCTCCAGTGCTTTGATGTGGTGTGGTGTTATAACAAAAGACAACTTGTGGCAAATAAGAGGTTCATGCCCTTTTACTGGTGGTGGGGAGGGTACGCAACAGATTATGAAGTGTACGATTAAACCTTTCACATTGTCCATTTCCAGCAGGGTGGTACGGTGTGGTCCTGGACTTCTTGATGCCATAGAATTGACAAAGTTGCTGAATAATGGAACTTTCAAAATTACGCCCCTGGTCCGAATGAACACGGGCTGGTACCCCAAACTTTGAAAACCACTCATTCACCAGGACATGAGCCACGGTAGAGGCACGTTGATCTCTGGTTGGTATGGCCAGGGTGTACTTACTAAAAACGTCAGTTAAAATGAGCACATTCTCCCGCCCATCTTGAGAAGGCTCCAGGATTGTGAAGTCCATTGCCAGAATCTCATTGGGTCGTGACGCCAGCAAATGGCCCATGTAGGTCCGTGCACGAGGTTGAGTATCTTTTGCTACTTGGCATCGCTCACATAACCTACACCAATCAACAACATCAGAGGACATTTTTGGCCAGTAACATCTTGTCCTCAGGAGTGAGAGAGTTCTGTCCACACCTTGATGGCCATGGTCCTGATGAGCTTGCGTCAGGACCTCCTCCCTTCAAGGCTGTGGGCAGCAACAGCTGTAGCATCTCCTCAGCACCATCGGGACGGAAGGTCTTGCGGTAGAGGACACCATCCTTCTCCACCAGGCGATCCCACTGCCTCAGGAATGCCAACAAAGACAAAGATAAATTCCTTCGCTCTGTGCGATCAGGTTGTTTCTTGCGGGCCCAAAAGGTCCAAAGTTCCTGCAAAACTGGGTCAGCATGTTGTAATACTTGCATATCCTTTGTGGTACGTTCAGGGAGGACTGTAATGGCAGCTTGCATAGCATCCTGTCTCTCCATCATCAGCTGCAGGGATTCAGGCAGGCTACTCCCAGGAAGAAAAGCACCAACCTGTTCTCCGGTAGATGGATGTTTTCTGGAAAGGGCATCTGCATTCCTGTTCGTACGCCCTGACCGGTACTGAATCTTGAAGTCAAAGGAGGCAAGTTGTGCAGCCCATCGGTGTTCAGTGGCACCCAGCTTGGCAGTACTAAGATAACTGAGGGGATTGTTATCAGTGAATATAAGACATTTATGGCCCAACAAGTACTCTCTGAATTTTTCAGTCATGGCCCATTTAAGGGCTAAAAATTCAAGTTTCATGGAGCTGTAGTTATCCATATTGCGTTCAGTTGGCCTTAATCCTCGGCTGGCATAAGCAATAGGACGCACCACCCCGTCCCGTTGTTGGGAGAGGACAGCCCCCAGACCACCATGGCTCGCATCAACCTCTAGAATAATTGCAAAGAAAAGTCAGCGTAGGCTAACACAGGTGAGGTAGTTAGCCTCCTTTTCAATTCATCAAAACTCTGTTGGTGTTCTGCAGTCCAGCCCTCAGCGATGTCCCGTCTTAGCTGCTTTTTTTTTTTTGAACTGCTTAAATGTGCCACTAGTTGGTGAAGGGGTGCAGCCAGCTTGGCAAAGCCTGCAACAAACCGCCGATAGTAACTGGCGAACCCAAGGAAGGACCTCAGCTCTGTGGATGTGCTGGGGCACTGCCAGTTAGCCACTGCTTCAATTTTAGATGGATCAGTTGCAACACCTTTGCTAGAAATGACATGGCCTAGGTATTTAACTTCTGGCTGAAGAAAAGAGCATTTTGTGAACTTTGCCTTGAGACCCTCTTTCTTCAGGTGTCCAAGCACCATCCCCAGGCGCTCCAAATGCTGTTCCACAGTGGAAGAAAACACAACTATGTCATCAAGATACAGCAATAATGTCTGATTCTGTTCATCAGAGAAAATGCGCTGCATAAGTCTCTGAAATGTACTGGGCGCATTACAAAGGCCAAATGGCATTCTATTCCACTCGAATAGACCAAATGGGGTGCAGAACGCTGTTTTATGACGATCTGCTTCTGCAACAGGTACCTGGTTGTAACCACTTGCCAAGTCCAGAGTAGAGAACCAGCAAGCACCTGTAAGCGCATCCAACGACTCCTCAATGCGTGGTAATGGGAAGGCATCTTTACAGGTTTTGCTGTTAAGCTGCCGATAGTCCACACACATCCTCAGGCTCCCATCCTTCTTTTTGACTAGCACAATGGGAGATGCATAGGGGCTGCAGCTTTCTCTGATCACATTAGTACTAAGTAGCTGATTAATGTGATTCTTTACTGCTTCATAGTCTGACGGTGGTATACGCTGGTATCGCTGGTTTACAGGAGTCTCATCAATAAGGGGTATGTCATGGCTAATTATGTTCGTACACCCTAACTCACTGTCATTTTCTGCAAAGACTGACGAATAATCCCTAAGAAGGGTCCTCAGCTGCCCCTGATGTGTGCTGGGCAGTTGGGAGAGATCAATGGCCTCAATTTGGTCCTGCACTGTTGGGGCTACAACCTGAGAGGACACCTTAGCTGTATATGAGGGCTCTTCTTTAACACCGGCAGGCAGACTGATAACATTAACATGATGCAGAGTACCTACAACAGTACGTGGATAAAGCAAGATATCTGTAGAGCCTACATTAACAACTGGTATGTAGGCTGTGCCTCGCACCACACGGACCAGGGCAGGAGAAGCAAGCAAACCTCCAGGCAAACCTGCCTCAGGAGGCTCAAATAGTACAGCCTGTGACAGCTGATCAGAGCATGTAGCAGCCACAAGCTTCATAACCCCACCTGGGACCCTGCATGCTGCACGACCTCTGACCCTTACCTTCCCCACACAGTCTGATGGGCCCTGCAGGCTTGCCTGATGGCACTTTTGCAATGCGGGCCAAATTTCATGAGGGGCCTGGGGGACATTGTCCTGACTGAACAACCCTGCGCCATGCTGCACAAAGAGCTCATGATAGCATTTTTGAATTACATTCATGCCCAAAACACCTGGTGTGAGAGCCACTTTGCCAGGAGGATCTTTTACAATTAAAACCCCGCAGTTTGGGATGTCTTTGCCACAAAGTTTAACACTAAGCTCTATGTAGCCAAGGTAGGGGATATTTAACCCATTTGCTGCCTTAAGCTGCAACCAGTGACAAGGGCGTAAACCATCAGGGCCCCCAGACTCGAAATGATCCTTAAAGAAACTTTCTGTAAGGGTTGACACCATAGAACCAGTGTCAATTAGACAGGGCACCTGAACACCTCCCAAACACACATCTAAATGAGGACACGATGCAACAAGCTTTGGCGTATCCATACCATTATATGGTTCTGTGACTGAGCCAAATAGTGGCCCCACCCGAACTGCGGCTCAACAATTCAGTGGGCACTAGTTTTCCGAAACCGCAGAGCTATGAGGCAGGGAATTTGAGGGCTGCTGAGGGCCTTGAGTGCTAAAATGGGAAGGGACACGTACACCATCACATTCTCTAGCATAATGGCCTGGCTGTTGGCACCGTCTACAGACTATAGGGACGTTACGAGGGGGACGACTCTGTTGGCGAGTTTGACTAAGAGAGGCAATGCTCCGAGTGAGTTGATTTAATTGCTCTTGTTGTTGCGCCAACATATCACGCAGAGACCCCAATTCTGACCCCTGATCCCTTGAACTAATCTGAGAAGTGCCATGGACAGCATACTGAAATCCAAGTGATGGAACTGAAAGACTGCGAGCCCTACTACCGCCTGATGAGCCCTCCCGTTCCCACCTAATAGCTTCAGCCCTGACATCAAGTAAAGTAGCTGCAGGTTTCTCCCGTATCAACTGTTTTAATGCACGCCGCAGTGGACCATCTAAAACATGCTCCACAAACTGATCCCTCAACAATACAGCAGCATTAACCATGCTAGTGGGTGCAGAAACTTTAACCCTCTCCATTAATCCCATTAGTGCAAGGGAAAATTCTTGAAGGGTTTCACCCTCTTGCTGCTTTCTAGAAAAGAAAGCCTCTTGCAACGAGACATAGGAATCGGTACAACCATATACCTCTTTTAGCACTCTAATAATGCAAGCTGGATCAGTCCGTTCAGCACTAGGACGGTATCTAAGTTCCTCTCGTGCCTCACCCTCGAGATGATCATACAAATAAAAAGCCTGATCAACAGGTGATAAATGGCATGCCCTCATACAGGCCTCAGCCTCCTCCAACCACTCGTTTAACCCTATTCCTGATCTTCCCCGGAACATCGGACATTTCCTGTCACGAGGCACAAACACCAACCTCTCTGACACAGGTGGACCCGGGGCAGGCAAAGCACTCTGAGATGTGCTGGGAGTAGAAGGAGCAGTAGAAGTACCTGGGGCAGAGCGTGACTGTTCCTGTCGTAATCGTTCATTGTCTGCTTTCAATTGGGCAATCAAGTCCCGCATTTCTTGGATCTCCTCCTCCATGACCTGGATCCTTTATGATTAATAGGCTCGCTGCTGTTTTGCCTGTACACACAACACAATTCTCTTCCAAAACAAACAAAATACAACACCACTACACAAACAAGAGAAAAAAAACAAAAAAACACAATAAAAAAAACACACAGGAATCAAGTCTCACTTTACACAGCAGGTCCTACCAGCAACGCCAATTTGTGGCAACCTGGGAGGGGTGGTTGGATTTTCTCTTTTTTTATGAAATCCAAATGCTAGATATTAAAGTTAATGTGGGATACCGACAACGCCACCTGGAATAACTCCAGGAAAATAGAATAATAAGGACACAGGTAAGTTCTACTGGAAATGAGACAAGATTCAAATAGTTTTACAAAAGTTTATTAATTCAATATTCTTCCTTTGTTTAAAATAGTCACAATAATCTGCAATTAGATGGTTAAAACAGTGAATGCATTTTTAATGAAATTAATTGTAAAATATTTAAATTTTAAAAGGAACCTGAGGCTTACCAGTGGGAGGGGGAAGTGGTGAGAAAAGGGGCAGCATCCAGTGAAGAAAAAGGATCACCCTGGACACTACAAAAACACAGCAAACAAAAAAAAGAAAGGTGCTCCCACAAAACACACAAAACAAGACACCGCCACCAGGGGTCACCACCACCACCACAGAAGCCTCAGTCCCTAAAAGAAAGACAAAAAAAATAAAACAATGAGTAAAACAGTGGCACGACAACACTACAATATTGCACTTTTATCCAGATGGAGTGCCATCAATGCTCCCGACATCAGGGGAAAGTCCAAATAGATCTCTCAAAACAGTTCCTTTTAGGCAAAACAGCAGCTAGTGTGAAATCCAGTATAATGATAATCAAGACTCATCAGGAGGCTAAAAAAAATAAAGCAAACGATCAATACAACTGCTGATGAAACTATTATGCATGATAGCCGCTTACCTGTTGCATTACCAGGCTGCCAAATAAACTGTTTCACAATTCCGCCTATGCAGCGCAGCTGTAACAAAATGCTTTGTAAAGGCTTTGTTTATATGGGGTGGATGTTATCTAGCCACGCTAGCCCTTACCTTCCAGGCACCAAGCAAACAAACGAACAGATCAGTCGGGGTTTTGGAGGAGCAGCAAAAGAGGCTAAACGGAGCAAACCAGTTTGCATTAATAACTAAAATAAACGCTGACAAACAAAGAAACAGCCACGCTTACCCAGCACAGTTCAGCAGACAAAGGAGTCAAAGTGATACGACGTCATGACGCAAGCAGCTTCATGGCAGATGGGACCTGCTTATATGCAGCAGCCGCAATTAATCTTAAAGTGGCAGCATACCATTTATGCTGCTATGCAATCTTCAGGCAAAGTTTACTAAAAGCCAGTTGCATCGTGTCTGGTGCTCTGCAACCCACTTGAGAAGGCTGCCAGGATTGGTGAAGTCCATTGCCAGAATCTAATTGGGCCTAGGTTGTTGGCCAAACATCAGAATGTAGGTCCGCGCCAGTCTAGGTTTGAGGGTTATTGGTGTTATGGTATCGCCACATAAATCCAAATAACCAGGTCCATGCCCTTTCAGAGTGACATCTTGTCCTCGTGTGATTATGAGAGTGGCTGTCCACACTTTGATGGCCATTTCCGATGAGTTTACGATGTGGTCGCTCTCCTTTTTATTCAAGGCTGTGACAAGTTGTAAATAGCCGTAGGAACTTTCAAAGCACCCCAGGTCCCTGTCTTGCGGTGGAGGACACCATCCTTTTCACCAGGCTATCCTCCGCCTCTGGGAATGCCAAACAAAACAAAGATAAATCTCTGATTTGGTGCCATCAGGGTGTATTTACTAAAAGCGTCGGCCCAAAAGGTCCAACGTTCCGCAAAACTTGCTCAGGATTGTTGTAATACTTCTTGGATATCCGTTGGGGTACGTTCAGGGAGGACTGCAATGGCAGCTTGCATAGCATCCTGTCTCTCCATCATCAGCTGCAGGGATTCAGGCAGGCTACTCCCAGGAAGAAAAGCCCCAACCTGTTCTCCCATAGATGGATGTTTTCTGGAAAGGGCATCTGCGTTCCTGTTCGTATGCCCTGACCGGTACTGAATCTTGAACTCAAAGGAGGCAAGTTGTGCAGCCCATCGGTGTTCAGAGGCACCCAGCTTGGCAGTACTAAGATAACTGAGGGGATTGTTATCAG
>JAGKQL010001144.1:18968-41627 GCA_018398635.1 Cyprinodon brontotheroides
CATTTATGGCCCAACAAGTACTCTTTCTGAATTTTTCAGATAAATTCATTTAAGGGCTCAAAAATCCGATCAGGTTGTTTATAACCGGACTCAGTTGGGCCTAAAACTGGGTCAGGCATTAGCAATGGTTTTGCATATCCTTTGTGAGTGCGTTCAGGGAGGGACAGCCCCCAGACCACCATATCCTCAACCTCCATCATCAGCTGCAAAGAAAGTCAGGCAGGCTAAATGTCCAATAGTTGGGAAGGGGGCGCTATGTTCTGCGGTATAAAGAAGGGCAACGTTCCTGACATAGCAGCTGCCTTAACCCAAGTTGCTGAATCTTGAACTCTTGTGGATGTGCCAGTTGGCTAGCCACGCCATCGGTGGATCAGTTGCACACCCGCGGGAAACTAACATGGCCTAGGTATTTTATCTGGTGAATAAAAGACATTTTTGGTGAACTTTGCCTTGAGACCTCTTCATTTAAGGGGTGTCCAAGCACCATCCCCAGGTTCTCCAAATGCTGTTCCACAGTGGAAGAAAAACACAACTATGTCATCAAGATGTCCAGCAATTTGTCTGATTCTGCCCCAGAGAAAATGTATGCATAAACCTCTGAAATGTACTGGAAAATTACAGAGGCTAAATGGAAATTTATTCCACCGACAGACCAAATAGGGTGCAGAACGTTGTTTTATGACGATCTGCTCTGTGGAACAGGTACCTGGTTGTAACCACTGCGCAAGTCCAGAGTGAGAACCAGCAAGCAGCTGTGCGCATCCAACGAACCCTCAATGCGTGGTAATGGGAAGGCATCTTTACGGCTTTTGCTGTTAAGCCGCCAATAGTCCACACAATCCTCACAGGCTCCCATCCTTATTTTTGATTAGCACAATGGGAGATAGGGACTGCAGCTGTCATCAAGATCACATTAGTGTCTGATTCTGTTCATTATTTAATGCGATTACTGCTTTTTTCATAGTCTGACTGTGGTATACAGAGGCCAAATCGCGTTGGTTTTCGAATAGGTCTCATCAATGTTTTGGGGTATGTCATGGCTAATTATGTACAGACACCCAACTCACTGTCATTTTTGCAAAAGACTGACAAATGCGTCCTAAGAAGGGTCCTCAGCTGCCCCTGTTAAAGCTGTTGGCAGTTGGGAGAGATCAATGGCCTCCAATTTGGTCCTGCACTGTTGGGGCTACAACCTGAGAGGACACCTTAACTGTATATGAGGGCTCTTCTTTAACACCGGCAGGCAGACTGATAACATTAACATGATGCAGAGTACCTACAACAGTACGTGGATAAAGCAAGATATCTGTAGAGCCTACATTAACAACTGGTATGTAGGCTGTGCCTCGCACCACACGGACCAAGGCAGGAGAAGCAAGCAAACCTCCAGGCAAACCTGCCTCAGGAGGCTCAAATAGTACAGCCTGTGACAGCTGATCAGAGCATGTAGCAGCCACAAGCTTCATAACATCAGCTGCAACACAAAACAGCAACATCTGTCATCTGCCTGGTATGGAGTACGGGCAGGGAGAGTAACCGCCTCTGCGATGCATGCTGTGGTTGTTTGCAACATTGAGAAGCCAGCTGTGTCCACTGTGCGAAAAGTGTGCTATCCAACAGCACTGCTGACGACAAAAGACACAAGATGGGGAATTGAGCATGAGGAGACTGCAAGGAGTGTATATCAGGCCAAGCAAGCACCACACCACATAGACCTGAAAATGGAGCTGTGTGGTTTCTGCATTAACCCTGATTTTCCTCAAGTAGGCGCCTCACCGGATGGATTACTGCACTGTATCTGCTGTGGGAAAGGCTGCCTGGAAATAAAGTGTCCGGCAAAGCACAAAAACAACACTGTGCAGGAGGCTTGTGATGGTGACAGGGACTTCTGTCTCCATCTTGTGGACAACACAATTCAACTGAAACAAGGTCACAAATACTACAAACAGGTGCAAACACAGATCTTTGTCACTGAGTCCAAATACTGTGACTTTGTGGTGTGGACACAGAAAGATATTGTGGTTGTCCGAGTCTTGCCAGATGCCAGGTTCTGGGAGTCATGCCTGCAGAAGGCGCAGGAATTTTTCCTTAAGGTTTCCCTCCCAGAGCTCATTTGCTGCCGCTATACAAAAGATGCCTCCACACTGCAGACCTCAAGAGCTATGGCTGTCAAATCTCCAAACACTGAAACAGTCCCACAAGTGAGGCGGCAAAAGAGAGCGAGGAAGACGACCACAAAAAATAAAGAGAATTTGTGGTGCGTGTGCCAAGGGCCTGAGGAACTGGAAGACATGGTTGTGTGTGATAACCAGAAGTGTGCGACGCAGTGGTTCCACCTGTCCTGTGTTGGACTTGATGCTACCACTGCTGCAGGTGACTCTTGGTTTTGTGAAGAATGTCTGAAGTAGCTGTCCACAGATATATAATGTATACTATATATGCTATAATGTTAAATATTTTTATATTGCAGTATTGTATTACACTATTATAGTTGATTCTAAGTAATGTTATTGCATGTTAATATTGCATAGTACTTATTATAAATAGTATTATAAGAAGTTGCACTGCCATTTTTTTTCTGTTAATGTTTCCTACAGTTACTATTTGCAATACCTCCATTTTTATTGTTGTTATTATTTGCTATACTAATAATTTGCACTACCTCAAATGTTATTGGTATATGTTATTACTTAATTTGCACTACCTCCATTTTTTATGTTTCTAAGTGATTTTTTCATAAATACCTATTTGTTATTAGTGTTGAGTTTTTTACACATATTGACATCTCTTATAAAAACATAGTATTTGCTGTTATTACATTGTATTGTTATATTTGCATATTATTGCACGTTGTTATATTACTATACAATTATAGATTATATTATTGTATATCATGACATATTGCATCGCAGCCTTTATTTATACAATTTAAGAAATGCATATTGTTAAAAGTAATTATATAAGACATTGCACTAACATTGTTTTTTAACTGGTAATGTTAACGTTAGGTGAGCATTACCGCCACCAACTGGTATGGAGTGTGGACTACATGGCAAAAAAATAAAAAATAAAAAATAAAAAATTAAAACTATACCCTATTATACAACCTAATCTGTTTCAAAAATTCAAATATAACCTGATATCCTCTGCTTCCTGATTCCTTCTGCAATAAATCGACAATGTCAAGTTTCATTTTCATATCACTAAGTTTCCTTATTAACCTGTTTCTCTGTATCGAATATTTACTACAATTTAAAATGACATGTTCCACAGTCTCATCTTCCCCACAGTCACATTTCCCTGTCTGATGTTTCCCTATCAAAAATAACGATCTATTCAATCCAGTGTGTCCTATTCTAAGTCGAGAAATAATAATCTCTTCTCTCCTGTTCCTTTCTGATCTTCTCATTGGTCCAATTCTCTTTTGTATTTTATAAAGCCACCTTCCTTTCTTTTCTTCATTCCATAACTTTTGCCACCTCTCTTTTGCTTTTTGTTTAATTATACCCTTTATTTCTGTTATACCAAAACTAACATTAATGTCTACCCTTAACTTATTGGTACTCTCCTTAGCCAACCTGTCTGCCCTTTCATTTCCTTTTATCTCGTTATGTGCCGGAACCCAAACAAAATTTACCACTAGCCCCATCATATTTATTCTGTAAAGTGTTTGTTGTATTTCAAGTAATATATCTGGTCTACTGACTGACTGATTATTTTGCAAACTGACTAATGACGAACTGGAATCTGAGCAAATGATAGATTTTAATGGTCTTACCTCTTCCACCCATTGAACTGCTAAAAGCAAAGCTAGCATTTCACCGGTATATACTGAAACTCCATCACTAATCCTTTTTCCAACATTAATATGAAACTGTGGTATAATAAATGCTATCCCTACCTTATTAGCAGTATTTTTTGATGCATCTGTATATATTTGTATATAATTATAATAGTTATTTAAGTGTTCTTGTACTATATATTTATTCATAATATGATATTTATCTTTTTCCTTCTTTTCTAATAATGAGAGATCAACTTTAGCATCAGGAAGTATCCAAGGTGGAATTGCTGTTATTGGAACTGTCTGACATATATCTAACTGATTTAAATTAATTTCATTAACTTTAGTGTTTATTACCCATCCAAAGCTCTTTAATTGTTTCTTTTCCTTTTCCCATCCAGGTTTAAGCACCTCTAATGTTGGATGATCCTTCCTTTGTCCCTGTAAATTTGACCAGTAGGTTAAAGATAATTGATCTCTTCTAACTTTAAGTGGCATTTCTCCCATTTCAACCTGTAATGCTGCTGTTGAAGAAGTTCTAAAAGCGCCAGTACATATTCTTAAAGCCTGATGTTGAATGCTATTTAACTTATGGAGGTTTGTATCTGCTGCTGAGTTATAAACTATACATCCATAGTCAAGGACGGACCTGATTAACCCAGTATAAATAGCTTTTAATGATTTTCTATCAGCTCCCCACTCTGTTCCAACTAAACACCTCATTATATTTATTACCTTCCTACATTTATCGATTATATTCTTAATGTGCACACCCCATGTCATTCTTTCATCAAACCACATCCCGAGAAATTTAAATTGTTTAACTCTTTCCAAATCCTGACCATATAATTTTAAGTTAGTTTTTTCATCAACTCTTTTCCTTGTAAAAAACATTATTTTAGTTTTCTCTACTGAAAATTTAAAACCCCATTTATATGACCATTTTTCTACCACTGAAATTGCTTCCTGAAGTTTCTTTACAATAAATTCAAAATTTCTTCCTCTTTTCCACATTGCTCCATCATCTGCAAATAATGAGAATCCCATTCCACCCTCTATTTCTTTAAACATATCATTAACTATCACTGAAAATAATAACGGACTTACTATACTTCCCTGTGGTGTTCCATTTTCAATTTTCCAACTCTCAGAATAATCCTCCCCTATCCTCACTTGTATTCGTCGATCTTCTAGAAAATTTTTAATCCATCGAAACATATGACCATTTATACCCATTCTTCTAATTTTAATTAATAACCCTTCCCTCCACATCATGTCATATGCTCTCTCAATGTCAAAAAATACTGCCACAACACTTTCTTTATTCACCTGTGCCTTTCTAATTTCATGCTCTAAACACAAAACTGGATCCATTGTACCTCTACCTCTTCTAAAACCACTCTGATAAGATGATATAAGTCCCTTCTTTTCAATATAATATATTAATCTTTCATTTATCATTCTCTCCATTATTTTACATAAGTTGGATGTTAACGCTATTGGCCGATAATTTCCTGGTTTTGATTCATCTTTCCCTGGTTTTCTGATCGGAACAATCACGGCCTCCTTCCAACTCTTTGGCAATTCCCCATCTTCCCATATCCTATTATACATTTCTAATAAAATATTTTTAGAAGATTCACTTAAGTTGCTAATCATAACATAATAAATTTGATCTTTTCCTGGAGCTGATAATTTATATTTTTTAAAAGCCCTATTCAGTTCTGTTATTGTAAACAACATGTTTAACGGTTCATTTGTATCTTCTATTTGCTGTAATAAATACTTGTTCTCCAAAATAGTCTTTTCTCTCCCTTTTTTCCCTTCTTGACTAATATTTTCAGAACTATGAATTTTAACAAAAGTATTTACCAACATTTTTGCCTTTTCTCTGTCAGTAACTGCTGTTATTTCTCCTTCATTTAATATTGGATATCCACTCGTTCTTTTAATCCCATTCATCCTTTTAATTGTTGCCCACACCTTAGAAATATCTGTCTCCCTCCCTACTGAATTACAGAAACTCCTCCAATAATCTCTTTTTGCATTTTTAATAATTCTTCTTACATTTGCTTGTAATTTCTTGTAGTTGGTCAGATTTTGAAAATTGTGATTTCTTTTTAATAATTTGAAAGCTTTATTTCGTTTCTTGATAATCTCCTTACATTCTGATGTCCACCAGGGCACCAACCTTCTTTCCCTTCCCCCACCTTTCTTCCTTATAGCCTGATTAGCAGCTTCTAAGATAGCATTACATATAGAAACATTTATTTCATCAATACTACCACTCATATCCACTTTTAACATTTTCATTTCACTACTATTCCTAAAGGTTTTCCAATCTGTTGACCTAAAACACCATTTCTTTATCCCTTTTATACAATACCTTTCTATATTTAACTTTATTTCAATCAAAATAGGATAATGATCACTTCCTATAGTTGTTTTATTGATTACTTGCCATAAACAAACACCTGCTATAGAATTTGAAACTAATGTTAAATCAATTGCTGACTCTGTATTATCTCTAAAATTGATTCTGGTTCCACTTCCATCATTTAGACATACCAAATTTTTAACATCCATTATTTCTTCTATTATATCCCCATTTTGGTCATTATGATTACCCCATAATGTACTATGTCCATTAAAGTCCCCACACCATATAACCTTACCCTCTAAATACACCCCAAGTTCCTCCATTAAATCTATTGAAAGTCTTTTACATGGATTATAGAAGTTGATTATTTTAAATGGCCCATTTACTGTCCAAATTTCAGTAACGATGTATTCTAAATCTTTACCTTTAGCCAGTAATCTAAATTGAATTCCCTGTTTTATGAATGTTATACACCCTCCTCCAGATCCTCCCTCTCTGTCTCTTCTTATGCTTTCATATCCTTTTATAACAAAATCAAGATTTATTTTAAGCCAAGTTTCCTGAATACATATAATATCTAAATCTTCTTTAAATTCTTTAACAAATCCTTTAAACTCTTGTCCGTTTGCAATAAGGCTTCTAGCGTTCCATTGTAAGATGTTCAGATTTTGTCTTCCTGTCCTCCTGCCTTTCCTTCTGCCCCTAGTCTCTTATTTATGTGTTCCCAGGATATGTCCTTTTTACCAAAAAACCTCTCTGCCCCTTTCACAATTATTTTGATTTTTTCTGTTTTTTGTTTAACTTGATCCGTACAATTTATGACATATGCAATGAACAGCAGAATATTTTCAATTGTTAGCACATTTTCCATCCCACTCTGTTTTTGTTCTGGTGTTGGATTTGACTGAACTTTCTTTATCACTTCTTTTGGCTTCACTCTTTTAGCAGCTTCTGCATAACTTATATTACTAGTGACTTTTACTTGTTCGATTTCCATTGCTTTTCTTCTGACCTCACATCCCCCTTAAGTCACTCTATGTTGCTCTCCACAATTACAACAAGTTTCCTTCCCATTTTTACATTCATCATAGCTATGCTCTCCTCCACACTTTGGACATCTTTGTTTTCCCCTACATGCTGCAGCGATGTGTCCATATCTCTGGCATTTATAACACCTGAGAGGCGGAGGGATATATGGCCTTACAGGAAAGCACATACACCCAACTTTTACCCTTTCAGGAAGAACATTTGTTTGAAACTCCAACATTACCGAGAGACTTTCCACTGTTTCACCTTCAACTGTTCTCATCAATCTTTTAATTTTGCTTACTTCTCCTCCATAAATACTGCGTCGGAACTTTTCTAGATCTTCATCAGCCGGAATAACTGTTATCACCCCTCTTACTACTTTATCCTCTCCCACAATCTTTACCTGAGTAATATTTTTTTTTACAAATACTCTGGGCGCTCATTAATTTATTCTTCTGTTCTTCATTTCTTACTGTAACCAACAGATTTCTATCTCTAAGGATCTTAGCAAATGTCATCTCTCCAAACTTCTTTTTTAACTCTTTTGACAGAGCTAACGGACTGAGATGAATGCCTTCATCCTCCTTTCTAAACTTTTTATTAGTTTAGCTTCCTCCCGAACAATCCTCTTGCAAAATACATTATTTTCATCCGAACTGTTTCCTTCAAGACTCCGTTTGCTACTTTGTCTCTCTGACACATTCCTTTCTCTTCTCTCTCTTCCCGACCCTCTACTACCATGCACAGGAGTCCAGCCAACTAAATCCATCTCATCATCTCCTTAATCCTCAACCTGAGACGCCATAGCAGCCCAGTCACAAACCAGTTTATGCCAGCCGCCAACGTTCAGCAATTTGGTGTCGATTCTGTTCTCGAACTGTCAGATTTTGTTTGGCGCTGTTTTTGGGGTAGACGTGATGATGTCGTCATCCAGGAAGTGCTCCAAAGGCTAGACCGTCTCAACTGTATTTGCATTCCATCATTGAACACATATTCTGGAGATACTGTTCTATTTCTTGAGATATGTTATGTTAATATTTTGTAATTTGCAACGTTTCAATAAAAAAAAAAAAAAAAAAAGGCTAGACCGTCCCATTTACCAACGGCTGAGGGTCTTCCGGAGCATCCTCCCAAGGCTGGGTCCTCTTAAGGCTGGGTAGGCTGGGTCCTTCAAATTACGCAGCAATTCTTTTCCTGCTTTGTGTGTAAACTATCACGGTTGCTAGGCAACATAGCCTACAGCAGTAAAACCATCTATTCAGTAACCAAACAGTTACTGAATAGATGGTTTTACAGACTCACAGTTAAAACTATTCGGGTCTTGTGCGAAATTCTGTTTCCCTGTGAAAATCTGTTCCCCCTGTGTCAGGGCGCGCATTGCAGCAAGAGTGGCGGATCTGACCATTTTACAAGGTGCTCCTGATCATTTTTCGGTAAAACAAACAGCTCATATAATTATGTCAACTTTGTAACATTCAGTTTAATCGGTTGGCCTTTTAACAAATTTGTAAAATAAATACAAATTAACAAGGTCTTCTAACGCTGTTTTGTGTGTGTTTTTTAAACGCCAAGAGAATCAGTATTTCTCCAACTTTTGTCCCTTCATCCTGACAGAAATAAACATTAGTCACCAAACACAGATTTCCAACATGTAGTGTATTTTTAATTTTTCATTGCTGATATAAGAGGATGGAAACTGGCTCCTAGCAGGGCACACAAATTAAGACGTCCTTCGACGTTAATCCAATGAGTGTGTAAAATATGACAGATTACTGGATTAAGGACATTTCTAGTATAACACAATAGACATAACAATTTTAGAGAAATTGGAAATCCTTTGAAGTTGTCATTTTTTTTCTGTATAACACTTGAAACATTTATTATATGATACTATATTATTATAAATATGACTGTTTCATTTATGAAACCTCTATGTGATGTAATAAAACAGCTGGAGATGACTTTTCATCTCTTTGCGGACAAAGCGTTTAAAAAATCAGTGTTTAATTTAAAAGGTCTAATCTTTCTTCCAATAATCTATTCCCTCGATAAAGTCCACTGGGGAAAATAATAGGAAACTCTACATTGGTGTGTTTATTCCCCTCACCACCAACAACAAACCCTTTGGTCAAATTTGACCATTATTTGCTATGTTATGAGAGAGAAACAATATGTTTTAGCCACCTGACATATTCCGCTCTCCCCATAACTTGGGAGAAATTGGAAATCCTTTGAAGTTGTCATTTTTTTTCTGTATAACACTTGAAACATTTATTATATGATACTATATTATTATAAATATGACTGTTTCATTTATGAAATATATTTTCGGTTTAAATATTTATCTAACTATTTACAAATATTACAAAAATAAATAAAAACAAACCCCTGGACTTTCTTTTTCAGAAAGCTTATTTTGAAATGAGAAAGAGATGGGAGGCAAAACATCTTCAAAATTGGAAAACAAAGTCCTGTGGTTTGTTTTTTACTTTATTTTGGAATGACTGTGACCTGGATGACTGAGAATCTTCAGCCGCAATTTGCAAATATTTTTGCAGATATTACATCTAACAATGTACCTTACAATATACAGTGTTTTCTGGAAAGTCACAAATCACGTGATGGTTTTCTTCCAATCAGTTATACAAATGTGCAAGTCCGCTAGGTGTTAGGCAGATTTTTCAACACATTTTGCTTAACATTAAGGCAACTATTTCATTAACTTGACACCAAATATGGACAGCATGGCATATGAAACGCTCTTTAACTACAAAGCTAAAGGCGAATAACTACCGCAGGCCACAAAGCAAAAAAAAAATAAATCATTCGCAGGAAAGCCTCGTTGTACCAGATTGAAGGTAAGTGATGCCTTGAAAATAACCTCTACTTAGATATGTAGAAAGTAGTAGAATGCATCAATTATCTAAAAACAAATAACAGTCAGTGCTTTTTTTCTTATTGACTTACTGCTGCATTTCATTTTGATTAATATGCGTGCCCAGACAAACGTTACTCACAGTTATAATGCAGGATTGACGCACGATGTTCTTTATTGCAGGTGTTATTCTTGTGAATTACACTTGTGAGTCAATATCACTATGAAGTGCCTTTGGTGTCCTCATCAGACTCACTCAGTCATCATGAAAATGTAGCAGAATAATGAAAGTCTGAGGTCTTATTATAAGTGGCCAAACACTTGCACACATATCAGTACAATGACAAGTCTCTTAAAATTTGTTTCCTTCATTTTATACAATTTCTTTTTATTGGATGTACGTGATTTTGGTATGTCCCACACACTGCTCGGCTAACTACAGTGTGTGTAATAAGTGGTTAAATGATACTATACCAAAAAAATGTTTACGTGGTTTTATTGTCCACAATAAGTTATTTGATAAAACAAGTCATTTTGTTCATGTATATTGTATTTTCATAAATATATTGAACATTTTGCATGTGTCCCTGAAATTGCGGTCCACCCTGTCATTATGGGGTAACTGTCCCTTTAAGAAACCCACTGATGTTTTCAGTGACATCACTACAAGCATTTTTTCTTTCTTCAATGGAGGCTGAAGCAGTGGCGAGTTGCAGAGTAAGTATTTACACTTGTTTCTTAATTTTCATCATATTATGTGTGTAATTGGATGTTGTCAAGCTTAACATGTCCATGCTGTCATAGTGAAATATCAATTGATAGAAAAACCTATCAAAACTTTGAAATATATTTGTAAAACAGTACATAGTCAGCTTGCTGACTATAGCATGTTGCTAAGTGAAGGTCCACCATGTGCTCATTAAATGCTGAGATTAGCCAAAAATATTGTCCACCCTGTCAGCAAGCCTTCCATGACAGGGTGGACATGGTTCATGACAGGAAGGAAATGTGCATAGTTTAGACCACATGCTGATAATGTTACACATATTATAACAGCTATTACACACATTTTATAACAGTACATGCTATACTTAGTAAAATTGGACAATTGGACTATTTGGACATTTTTTTTTGGCGATATCTGTATCACCAAGCCTAGTTTGATAAGGCAAGCCTATTTTACAGGGACTGCCAATTAAAATGTGTAACGGAACATTCTGAATCGTCTTTTTCAATAAATGCGATCAAAAGGAGCTGAGATAGCAAGGAGATATTGGGAACGTCGTGATGCTGGCCCAGACAGAAGAAGAAAGTACCTTGAAAAAGAAAGGGTCAAATGGAAAAAAGACAGAGAGACTGGAAAGAAGAAGGGTGTTGATGAGGTCAGTGAGAGAGTGAAGAGGGCAAAAAGAAAGAAATGGAGAGAGGCAAAAAGACAAACCAGAGCCAGAAACAGGGCCAGTGCTTTGCTACAGTCAGACATGGGCAATGTGGAGTCAACAAGTCATCTCCATGTCATGTATTTATTCTACCCAGCCACTGAAGCAGGTGAGTCCAATCTTCACCGTGAATTAACCTGTGCAGATTGGACTCACCTGGTTAATTGGCTGGGTAGATTAAATACATGACATGGGATGATGACTTGTTGACTCCACATTGCCCATGTCTGGCTACAGTCAGAGACACCACCCAACTCCCCTGCTGAAACTCCTGAAAATCAGCGTGAGCCAGGGCCCTCCAGGTTAGATCATTGGAAGTTTAGCTGATGAGACTTATTAGAAAGTTTAAATTTATTTGAAGGACAATTATCAACTGTTTATGTCCCCATAAAATGACATATGAAGGGTTCAGATGCAAAAGCCTCTAAATGCCACCTACGTCAAAAATGAGATAAAGATGGTGAATGGATGCTCTCCACACATAGTATAACCAGTATCGACAAAAGGGAAATTTCTTCTACCTCTCAACTGAACCCTACAAGTATGGCTTCAAAGAAATAACATGGAATTTCTTTGAGGCTAATCATGGGAAGGGGGCACCAGACGGTGTAGGTGGGGCCCTCAAGAGGTCAGCAGACCGGATTGTAGCCCATGGAGGTGACATTCCTGATGCCCAGAGCTTGTATAACAAACTGAAAGCCTGGACACATCTGTAGAGCTGTTCTTCATCCCAGAGAGGGATATTGAATCAATGCCTGAGATACCTGCAATAGCTGCCGTAAAAGGCACTATGAGAATCCACCAAGCTATCAGTCTGACACCCGGCCAAATGAAATAGAGAGACATTTCATGTCTATGTAAAAGGGAGAAAGGTGTTTTGGACTACCCCTGCTTTAATCTTCAAGAGGTAACTCTAGCTAATGTTCCTGTTTCATCTGACAAGTCCCCAGCATGTGGAAAGACACCAGATAATCCTAGGAGACCAGAAATGATTGAAGTAAAGCACATTGGAGAGTGGTGCGTTGTTAATTTTGACAATGAAGCATACCCAGGTATCATCATGGATGCAGAAGGGCATAGTTTGAAAGTTAAGTGTATGCAATGCCATGGCTTAAACCAGTTCAAATGGCCAGGTCTTCGGGACGACATCTGTTGGTACCATGACTGGCAGGTACTTTGCCTAATACCAGAACCACAGGCTCTGAACAAGCGCTCTTTACAGATTGAAGCATCTGCGTGGAAGTATGTGGAACAGCAACTGCAGAACTGAGCGAGCCATGTCTCTTCAGAAAGGGAGAGATTGTTTGGAGATGCTTCCAAGTGATCTTTCTGAAATATTCTGTTTTTTCAAATCACCTGCTCTCCACTTAAAACATTTTTTTGTTTTTGTTCTACAGTTGAATGTTTGACTTTCACTGTGCAGAGTTTAACACTAGAAGGCCACATTAATGTCTCAGTTTGGGCATCTTTATTCAGTGGCTGCATGCAGGTAGAGTGGATCAAAACTAGTCTGTTCGACTAGTACATGGGAATAGGCATTTTTTACACATTTTTTTTTTGCATTGTTCCTTGCATTTATGGGGCAATTCAATGACATTCCACAACATGTCCACCCTGTCATGCCCAGGGTCCACCCTGTCATGTCTCTGTCCACCCTGTTATTTTCATGTTCTATGAAAATAAACAAATTATTTCCACAAGTTAGAAAAATCTTTTGTGTGATTCCTTTATAAGCAAATAAGGGCCAAATAGTATTGTTTGAAATTTTGACCAGATATCTTTGTTGTTAGATTTTATTTAGAAAAGAAAGTGCAACTCTCGCAGATTTTATAGAGAAACAAATAGTTTTCCATAATTTCATTATTATCCAAATACTTTTCCCATTAACTAAAATGTATTGTTGAGAAAGGGACTAAATAGTTTCCTGAAAATTTACATTTTATAGTCACTATGTAATTACAATGTATTTACTCTGTTTTAAAATTGTCCATGACAGGGTGGACATATTTTGCTGTTTGCATGTAAATTGTCTGCTTGCAGTTAATTTATAAAAAGTGTGGGAGCTTGACCAATATGTATTTCTAACAGCATAACATATACTTAATACAATATATATGAAGTTCAATGGAATATCGTATCTTTTTTTGGGGGGGCGGGGGGAGTCCCAAAGGCACCTTATGGTGATATTGACTCTTGTACCGCATTTCTATTTTTAAGTTTTTTTGTAGAAAGATCCCCATACTGCGACATGAATCAATAAAAGAAACAATGAAGTAGCTGCTGGTTAATATTAATGAGTGCTACTGTGTGTCGTCTCTCCTCCAATCACGTAGCTACTGATGATGCAGTGAATAGCGACAGCCAATCATGTTCTATAATAAAGTGACAGACTTGGAGCCATGGACATAGGATCCAATGTTGTCATATCAGTAGGCGGGAGACTCAGGAGCAGCGGAATAGTGAGACAGAAGCCACATGTGGGAATTCATCCAGCTATGCACATGGCTGGATGCATTATGAGTGTACTGTTGTTGGCATAAAGTAAATGACCCGAATACTCATGTGTAGTGATGGGTATTAGCTTGCATAGCCCAAGATGCAGAAACACTTCACGGAGAAACTGGGTAAAAGTCCAAAAGAGTTTATTGTGGCACAAACATGAGAAATGGGAAGGGAACAGTTCAGGCAGGAGGCTGATTCACTGGGGTCTGTGCAGGGAACGGGGAATGGCTGGATAACAGAGATCATGAGGGGCTAAGCCTCTAGCTGTATGCTTAGCTAGGCTAGCAACGATCTGAGCTTCCAGCTCGACGCAGAGAACAACAGGGGATAATCCACATGGGAACCTCTAGGGAAACCTTCCACACAGAAGCTCTTCAGGTTTCAAACCACATGTAGGAATCTTGGGTTGGCTCCTCACCAGGGCAGATTAGCAGGTTAGCTTCCTCCTAGAGCTTCAGGCTTGAGACTGGCTTTCTGTGATGCAGCTCCCCCAGAGCTGCAGGCCAGAGACAGGTTGTTAGAGAGACAGCTCTTCCAGAGCTTCACTAAGAGGGGCAGGAGGTTAAGCTCATCCAGAGCTTTCCACGAGAGGCAGGAGGAGCTCACCCAGGCTTTCCGCGAGGCAGGAGGTTAGCTCATCCAGAGCTTTCACGACGAGACAGGAGGTTAAGCTCATCCATCCAGCAAGCTTTCAGGGTTAAGCTATCCAGGATTCCAGGGGGACAAGATCCAACAACAGCACTGCGGCGTGGAATCAAGGTTTGAAGGCAGCTTAAATACTGTGGTCCTCCTGATTAGTAGATCAGCCACAGGGTGTGTGGGAGGCTCAGCTCAGGAGGACCCACGGGCAAGACTCTTCAACTAAGCTGGAGAGGCGTGAGGGTGTAATCTCCTGCGAACCCGTGACAGTGACTCCTAGCCTGGGCGCCAGTTCTAGTCCCGTCCCTCAAAAGGTTTGAGTGCCGGGAAGTTCGTTCTGGCATCGCTCCATAGTGGCGCAGCCGTAGTAGCCAAAGCCTCTACTGTCAGGCTATATCCAATCAAATTGTCAGGGCGGCTTCTATAACCATGATGGACAGATGATCAAGAGTAACGTATCAACCACGCGACCAAAGCGCTTGCCAGACAAATAAATAATGGCTTGCCTCGCTGAGAGCGCTTGTGAGTAGATTCTGCTATTAGGTTCTGTTCCTAGAAGATAATCTGCTATTAGGTAAATTAATCCTTAAAAGAGAACAGAGAAACGCTTATCAAGTCTCATCTTCTTATTCTAGCGGTGCAACTGCATAAGCTTTGATTTATGCGCCGCTAACATACCGCCACGCGACCTCGCTGTTCTTACTGTTTGTACCTGCCTCATCCAATTGGAGTGCAGAGAGTGCCTTTTTTCCTTGGTTCGCTCAAAACACACCATATAATCACAGCTCTATGGGAGCAGTATCAGACTCATACCCCCTGACTAGAATTGAGTCGGACCTCACGCCAGGCTATGACCTCCAGCCTAAGAGAGAAAAAACAAAGTTAAGTGAAGAAGGTATCGGCGGCCCCTGGTGGGCAAAGCCTGGAGTGATCCCAACAAAATGTACAAATTATTGGTGGGGACTGTCCCCACCCATTTCTTTAGTTGGGGTGGACGTGTCCACACCAGTCCTTCTCGTGAAAGTTACGCCAGTGCTAGGGAGGCTGTAAAATGCACCATGATTTTTGAAACGGTAAACCAGAAAACAATCAGTGTTTTATTTTGACAAGAACACACAGTGATCTTAAAAATGAAGCAGACTGGTGCAAAGAGTGGAAGGGAGAAACTTTTTTTCCTCGGCTTTCCCCCCAAACTCTTTTAATGTAGAAAATATTGTCCAGGGAAGGTTTTTTTTTAGTATTTTAGTAAAATTTAGCTTTGACCATTTTAACTTGGTTTTTATCAACATTTATGCTCCTAATGTCGGTGTAGAGAGGAAGCATTTTTTAGAGAAAATTGGGGAGATGATGGGAGATTGGGGGTCTAATGATCATATTTTTTTAGGTGGGGATTTTAACTGTACAGAAAATGAATTGTTAGACAGAAATCCCAAAGAGCCCCATCAAGCCTCCCAACAAGCCCTGCGGCAGCTGGTCTCGTCCCACGGCCTGGTGGATGTATGGACGAGGATACACACAGGCTCCAGACAGTACATATGGTCCCACATTAAAGAAGGCTGCAGCTCTTTAGCTCGTATCGATAATTTTTATTGTTTTAAACTCATTAAAATGGTGTTTAAAACATGTCAGATTTTACCAGTAGCCTTTAAAGACAACTCTTTGCTTTTAGGGAATGTTTTTATCACAAACACAACAAAGAAAGGATGATTTTACTTGTCTAAGGCAGTGGTAGGACCATGGAAAAGTTCAAATAGGGTGCGTAGAGTTGTTCGGCAAGGCTGTGCTCTGTCCGGGATGCTTGATGCGCTCTCCCTGGAACCCCTGCTTCAAAAGATGTCAGTGTTCAAGGTTTGGTTTTACCTGGTTTTAATAGTAGAGTGGTTTTATCTGCCTATGCCGATGATGTTGTTTTTACCAAAAAGAAGCAAGATTTTGATGAAATGACCGAGATAATAAATAAGTTCTCTGCTTTATCTCCCGCGATTGTGAATTGGGGGAAAAACGAAGCCCAGGCGGTGGGCGAATGGCGTGAAGGGCTCCTGGTTCTCCCTCGAGGGCTTTTATGGAAAAAAGATGGTTTTAAATATATTGATTTATTTTAGGGGATGAGAACACTGAAAAGAAGAACTGGGAAAACCTGGAACAAAAAATAGAAAGCAAACTGGCAAAGTGGAGATGGATACACTCCCACATGTCTTACAGAGGAATGGTGCTGGGTTTAAACAACCATGTCGCATTACAGCTGTGGCAGAAACTTTCCTGTTTAGACCCACCGTCCGGTTTGTTGGCCAGCCTACAAGCCAAGATGGCCAACTTTTTTTGGAACGGGTTTCATTGGGTGCCACAGTCTGTTGTTTTTATCCAGAGAAGAGGGGGGCCAGGGCCTTGTCAGCCTGGCCGCTAGAACAGCCACTTTTCGTTTACAGTTCCTTCAGAAGAATGGCAGCTTTTAAGTTATGCTTTTAAGTTATGCTTTGTTCGGAAATACCTGTCGAGCCCCTCTGACTTAGTGTGGAAGGACATAGCTAGCTGTATTTTTAGATGCATGAGCAACCTGGGGCTGTATGCTGCTAAGTTTTTAAGGGATTTAAATCTTTTAAATCCCTTTTTAGGGGATTTGCACTTACGGGATTTCCTAAGTTTTATCAGGGTGTTTTTAAATCGTTCGCCCTGCTTAAGCCAAGACCGTCCCAAACGTCTAACTCTCTGCACCGGCTGTTACAGGAGTCCTTAGTCTGTGGGTCGAGGCTGGACCTGTGCGGCGTCGTGGGACCAGGGGTGTCGGAGGCACTGCACTGTTCTGAGATGACAATGTTGGGACGGCTGGTGGAGACCGCAAGTCCGTCCCTCTAGAACAGGGGTGGGCAATTAATTTTTAAAAGGGGCCACACAGGAAAACTGACTTGTGTTTGAGGGCCGAACCAACAATAACATGAGCTTAATTCTGCTCAGTATTAATTTTTCCTATAGTAAAAAACATAGAATTACATATTTGATTAGTTACTACTGGTATTCAGAAGAATAAGAATATTCTGTAAATAGTTATATAAATATATGAAATTGTGGTGTAGGAAAATACTCGACTAAAGAAGTAAGAAACAATAATTGCATCAGTGTTTCATTTTATTTTTAACACGTTAATTTTCCCAAATACTGAAAAAGTGTTTTACAGTATATTAAAGATAAGCAACTGTCAACTTCATGCAAAAAGCAATAAATGCTTTTGATGTTTTACAGTTCATTTTACATGATCAGTGGGAAAAATCCAGCCTGCTCTGGGCTTGAACAAGTGCATTGAAATCTGGCTGAATGTCTGAGGTGGATATGCGCAGGACAGCTGAGAGGTGGTCATCAGTGATAGAGGATCTGTATCTGGACTTGTTGAACTTCATCACTGAGAATGTCTGTTCACAGTAGATCCAAAGTGGACGAGGATCTTCTGAGCATGCCTCCTCATGTGTGGAAAGTTCTCCTCTTTGAGGGAAGAGTAGAAGTCAAGCAGTGAGACTGACTTAAAGTGCTCTGCCAGAAGTGTGTCAGACTGCAGGTCAATCAGTTCCATCTGAACATCACTGGGTGTATTCTCCACACTGCAGGTGAATGGAGAAGAAACCATGTGCATTTCATTCTCAACTGTTTTAAAGTCCTGAAATCGCCTTGAAAACTCACCATGCAGTGCTTCTAACATGGATGAGTACTTTTCGAGGTGATCATCTGATTTTGTGACGTCCTTCAGTGTTGGCAAGTGGGTGAGAATGTTGTCCTTAACTTGGCTTGAGAGAAGCTGCAATTTCCTCATGAAAGCCTTTACTGAACTGTACATTTCATGTACAAAAAGGCCTCTGCACTGCAGTTTGACATTTAGTTCATTCATTAGTGCTGTCACATCCACAGCAAAACCAAGGTCTGCAATCCAGTCTGGATCTGAAAGCTGTAGAATGTCTTTTCCTTTCTTCACACAGAACTCGTGTATCTCTTCTCTCAGGTCCCAGAAACCTTTCAGTACTTTGCCCAGGCTGAGCCACCTGACAGCTGTGTGGTAGCCTATGTCGCCATGTTCAGTCTTTCTTTCCTCCAAGAGTGAAACAAACTGTCTGTGATTCAATGCTCTTGCCCTGATGAAGTTAACCGTTTTGGTTACAACATCAACAACATGGTTTATTTTTAACACTGACTTACACAACACTTCCTGATGTATAATACAATGCAAAAACGTCAATTTCTGCTCAGTGTTAATTTCTCTCACTTTATCCTGCATTCTCTTCAAAAGTCCAACATTTTTCCCAGTCAGATTTGGAGAACCATCTGTTGTCACATATGCCAGCTTTTCCCATTTTAGATCCAACTTGTCCAAACACGCATTTACCTCCGTGAATAAATCACTCCCGGTTGTTGTCCCTTTCATTGACTGCATGGCTGCCAGCTCCTCCATGATTTTAAAGTCCGCAGATATCCCACGTATGAAAATAAGGAGCTGGGCAGTGTCACTTACATCGCAGCTTTCATCCAAAGCAAGGGAAAATTTGTCGAAGCTGACCGCTCTGATCTTCAGCTGAAGTTCCAGATTCCCCGCGATGTCCTCCACCCTCCTCGTTACAGTCCGTCGTGAGAGAGGCACGTTCTCAAAAGCTCCCTTTTTCTCCGGGCATATTAGGGCAGCAGAGTCCAACAAACACTCCTTAATAAACTCCCCGTCAGAAAACGGCTTACTTTTTCTGGCGATTTTGTGGGATATGACATAACTTGTCTTGACAGCTGCATCTCTGGATGTGTAAAGTTTTGTAAAAAGTCCTTGTTGGTTTTGCAGTTTAGCTAGCAAAGCATCCGACTCCTTTGCGCGCTCTTGGTCAGACAAGTTCTTGTATTTCTCCTCATGTTTGGTCACGTAGTGGCGGTTCAAATTGTAATCCTTAAGCACGGTGACCTGTACACCACAAACTAAGCACACGGCTTTACCTTTGACTTCTGTAAATAAATATTTAGCAGTCCATGTCTTGTTGAAAACGCGGCATTCTGTGTCGATTTTCCTCTTTTTGCCGTGGGCTGACATGTTGAGGGCGAGCTTACCAGCATCACTTTTTTTTCTCACGAGCATCACCTGTCGCTGTTCGCTCATGTGCGTCACTACATAAATATAAACAAAAAAAAGCAATGGCAGTCTTTTCAAAATAAAAGTAACACTGCCGTATTTCATGCTCAGATTAAATAGGCCTATTTTTTGATATATGTTTTAATTTACTTGACTTCATGCGGGCCAGACAGGGACAGTCAACGGGCCGGATGCGGCCCGCGGGCCGTACAATGCCCAGGTCTGCTCTAGAACATCGAAGCCTGCTATAAGGGTACGGTCGGCCATGCTGGTGCGGCGCTTCCTGGAAGTTCAGAGGGAAAAACTGTCGGCCAAGGAGAGGAGCCTTCTTCGTTCCTACTACGAGGGTCAGAACCATCCGGACCCGACGGACTCCTTTCCTGGCCTAATCCTGGATCCTCGTTTCCCCAAGCAAAGCGGACCTCTGCTCTCCAGCCTGGACCCACATAGAATGGTTTGAACGACTATGGACCAGAAAGCTCTTTACCACTGCATCTGGCCGGTCTGCATCTGGACTGAAAAACTTCATGTAAAAGCACCCCAGTGGAGAATTTTATACAAGCCTCAGATCAAAAAATTAACCGGTGATCTCCAATGGAGAATTTTACACGTCACCATCGCCACAAACTTGTTTTTATCTGTTATAAATCAGGGTGTTTTAAACAAGTGGTTTTTTTTGCTGTCTGTCTGAAAACTTGTTCCACGTTTTTATGGAATGCTCAAGGCTAAAGACAATTTGTAACCTTTAATTAGTGTTTTTAGTCTTTTTGGGACGGTTTTTACAAATGCTGTTTTATAGGGGGAGTTTGTCAAAACAGAAGAAATGAGCCAAAGGTCCGACTTTTAAATTTTTTAAACAGCGAAGCAAAGATGGCCATTTACCTGTCCCGTAGAGAGAGACTGCAGGAAGGACCTAACCTTGATGCCGCGGCTCTGTGGAATTGTAACGATAAAGCCAGAATTAGGCTGGAATTTAACTTCCACAGAGCCACACAGAACATGAAGGATTTTATTCAGTTGTGGGGTTTTAAAAACATTTGATGTACTGTCAGATGACGGAGATCTACATTTTAACTGGGGTGGAACGGTTCACAAAATCCACGGTTCGGTTCGGTTCAAGGTTTCGTGGTCACGGCTTTCGCTTCAGTTCGGTATATGTTTTATTCCGTTACATCGAAAATAAAAAAATGTATAAAAATTAATGAAAAAATGAAAACTTATGAAATTAATGAAAAATCCCCGTAAAATTTATGATTTGTAACTATTTTTAATGATCCGCCGGAACCATTAATAATTTCCTAATGTTTTTGCTGCTTTGAATTTTAATCATCTTGG
This sequence comes from Cyprinodon brontotheroides, assembly GCA_018398635.1. Lineage (NCBI taxonomy): Eukaryota > Metazoa > Chordata > Actinopteri > Cyprinodontiformes > Cyprinodontidae > Cyprinodon > Cyprinodon brontotheroides. Next base: position 40,041 of record JAGKQL010001144.1, read on the forward strand.
CGCATGCCCTCTACGATCTCCAAGGAACTCCAGAGCGGAGATGGACGGGAGCCACAGAGGAGGCTGAAGGCTTTGCTTTGTGCAAGGCGGTCCAGAGCGCCCAGCGCAGCGGGCGATATGCGTGGATTTCGGGTTAGCATGACATGTTGGTCATGTTGTTGTTAGAGCATAAATAAAAACGTGTTGCACAATGCTGGGCACAATGTTGCACATTTATCCACAACTTCTTTGCCGCTCCTCATCGTAGCTCACTCTAAATGCAAAGTGGTCCCATACAGTAGACCTATAAAGTGCTGCTGGCTGGCATCTTCCAACTCCTGTTTCCTTTCCCACTCATGCCATACCTACACAAATTCTCCACAACAACTGATTTTTTTTCTGCTACACATATATTCGCTACTTCGCTTCTTCTTGCCTTACTATTGGTGGTTGGCTTTGCCCAGTACCGCCACCTTCTGCTCTGAGTGTAACGTCGCTTAGCCTATGACAAAAGAAGCAGGGCATGAACTCTAACGCAACACAAGCGAACCGGAACCAAGATTAAATCAAACCGAACGGTTGGGGACGATTTTTCATAAACCGCTCCATCCTCAATTTTAACAAGCTCCTCGCTTAGCGATTTTTTAGTTGACACTTGTTTTTACATAAATAGTGCTGTTTCAACTGACACTTGTTTCATATAAATAATTAATTCTATTGTTTTGTGTAAATAAAGTGTTGTTGAAAGTCTTCTTCTGTTTAATGGTGGTTCGCAAGAAACGTTTAAACGCAATACACACACGAGCAATGAGTCTTCAGTTCATCAAGGACATACATTTTAATCACAGCATGAAGGAGGCTGTGTGAACTCATTATCTCTCATGTGTGAACTCATTATCTCTCATGATCTTCCCTTCATCCTTGTCTTAAGTAGGGAGGCATCTGCTTTCCGTCCCCCTGAACGGTCAGGATGTCGCTATCATTATTCCTACTCAAACAGGGACTCTCAAAATATTTTGTCTCACAAAATAAGCCAAGGAAAAAAAAATTATTCCACATTTCCTGAAAAAAAAAAAAGAAAATAGACACTTAAAACATTCCCTGAGTCTAATTGTAGTAAACTGAAAATATTAAACCTTCTCTTCATCAAATATATTACTAAGTATATCTCTCCATTGTTGATACAGTGAATCAGCACATGCTCTATATCTTTCAGCTCATCAGAGTAATCACATTTCTCTTTTACATGTTTCCCTATTGTATGGAGTGTACTATTAAGTCCTGTGTGTCCCAGTCTCAACCTTGTAATAATATCCTCTTCCATTCTGTTTCTACTTGTCTTCCTTACTTGATTGACCTTCTTTTGAACTCTATATAAATGTATTTGTTTGTGTTCTCTGTCCCATTATTCCTACTAAATCTTCACTAGTCACCCTTTTACTATAGATTTAAATCTGATACTCTATTTAATGCTAATGGCCACTTGGTTAGTTTGTGCTGCTTTTTCAGCATATTAGTCTGCCAGGTTATTCCCCTCCACTCCTTTGTGCTTTGTAACCCATAACGAAGTAACCTGCACCCCATGTCTTTTTATTCTGGTAACACTGT
>JAGKQL010001145.1:0-36857 GCA_018398635.1 Cyprinodon brontotheroides
TGTCTACTTTAAGGCTTGGCTTAAAGCTACAGTGTGTAATTTTCAGCGACATCTAACGTTCAGACTGCTGAACCGCAGCAACATGAACATCTCACCCCCACCTCCCCCAACAATTTACGGCGGCGTTCACGGGACAAAATGTCTTCCACGGCGTCTGCATCACTACCGCTTCCCTCATGAGGTTTGTTTACATAGATAATTTTAATACTGCCATCTGTTCCGTACCGTCTCAGTTCATCTCTCTCAACTTGCGTATTAGTTACTTTTTGAGCTCACTCAGGGCCATCTGGCGTGCGCTGGTTTGTTGGCTCTGCGCTGTCGAGGCCAAAGATGTCTGCCTCCATGGCTGCGAGACCCGCATCCTATGTAATTATGCAATATCGCGTTCTAAGGCAACATAAATAATGGAGTTACAGAGGCTACAAGTCAGAGATGATGAGTAAATAACATAGTATAAGCGTATAATATATTGGCATTTCTGGACTGTATATCCCTGTAATTATTAAGCACAAATGCCGCTTCTCAAGACTTTCTCTTTGATTAAGCTGATGAAGGTCGGCTCTGGCTATCCTGATGTATCTCTATATAGTTGGCGTGCTGCTATAAGGCTTAGACTGCTGGAGGACATAGGGACCCCTTTCATCATTCTATCTCTATTCTCCCACACTGCAGTATTTGTTCAATCTCTCTAACATTGGTCCCTTTGCTTTTTCTCATCATATTAGCTTCATCTATTTTGTTTCTTTTGTTTGGTTTGTGCACACCCATTCTTGCAGAGAAATATCAGCCATGCTGCTGGCACATCAACACCTTTTGTTTATGTGATTTTAAAGTTTTTCAGTGTAGTCCTATTTTGTTTAACGCACTGTGACAAACACCATGTGCTCTCTGTCATCTTCCCTCTGACATGGGAGCTGGCTTCTGGAGAACTTATGCCTGTGCTGTGTCTTTCCTGGACAGGGGCATCGCCTTTGGAGCTGGTTAACAGTCACCACTTTTGTATTCCTTAGCCTTCTTGTATGCCTACTTCTATGCCCCTTTGAACCCCAGTTGGCCCCTTGGTAGATATACCGCTCACACCTGAACCTAGCCAGTTCTGCTGGCGTTTCTTCCTTTTAAAGGAAGTTTTCCTCTCCAAGCAAGCATGCTTTGGTAAAGAGGAATGCTGTGAAGAGTTAATGAGTCAACCCAATTCCAGCACTTGACTTGCCTTAGAGAACTTTGAACCAAAATCTGCACTGTATGATCACGGTGGTGTCTCTATAAAAGATTGCATGACATATTTGAAATATAAAATAAGCTGGAACTGAATGAGTAGACGGATGACAGCAACTCAACAGTTATACTGTAGTTGTAACCATTCCTCAGATGAGCTGTGAGCCATATCAGCTCTTTAGCTCCTTCCTAAGTAAGTTTAACCTTTGGCAATTATGCAAACTGACGACGTTTTTACACTTTAGAGCAACTACAGCATGCCATTCATCACCCATGATCTCTTTAAACCCCATCAACAGTTGTGACTTAATGTAAAAATTTGGATAGTGGATAAAGTGAGTTGTTAAGCATTTTTTGATAGTAAGATGGTGTTTTAAATCAGAGGACGCAGTACCTAAGATGTAACATGAAAGTAGTACAAATAATCCATGTCTGACTGATTCTTTTTACTTAACCAAAGAAGCAGCAAATCTAAAATGTGCAGATAAACTGAATGATGAAACTGGATTGAGAACTTACAAAAGATATGCATGCAGCCAGCAGAAGAATTCGAACAAGCAGATCTTCAAACTGCTCTAGGACGAGCTCCCATAAAGATTTTCCTGGAGGCGGAGAAATCCGTAAGATAAACAATTGATCAACATCAATTCATCATAGAAACTAATCAGGAAAAACTCCAGAAACAAGGGTGATTACCTTCCTCCGCTGGTAACTCTGTTTTTAGAGATGTGCAGGTTCATCCAGCATGGCCCAAATTGAGAAAAAAAGGAGATTGTTTTACAAGTGATTTTGTTTTGGTTAGACAAACCTTGACAAATGTTAAATTTGTTAAATATAAACATCTGCAATACTCCAATGGTTATTCAATCAGAGTAATAAGTAATTGGAGTAATAAGGTGTCTGTTGGAATCTTTGTTGTCAAACCTTTTCTCAGATTTACCATTTGCATAAGAGATTTGAATGAATATCCCCTGGGACAATTGAGATCAATTCTGAGATGTGATTTCAAGTCCATGATCTGGGGACCATGTCCCTGCATTGATCTGCAAGCATCAGAGCTGATGTGTTCAACAATGACAGTGTTGTTATTCTGTCATACACCAAATAGTTTTTGTAACAGCCTCCAGATGTTTACACACAGCATGAAATATTATATCTTAGATAAACAAATATCATAGAAATGACAGAATGAATTGTTACAATGGAAATGATGGGAAACCCTGGAGGTCACCGCTCATGACGTCAGCAGGTATCACCGATGATGTCGGGGACTTTTACACTGAATGCTGAACATATAATGCTCACATGAACAAAGCATACGTGACTCCTATAAGAACGATCCTTACAGGTAGACTAGTCATACCGTTTAAGCCCCATTTCTCTTTCTGTCGTTTCACGTCGTCCAGGGAAAGTCCAGTGCTTTCATTTACGCAGAAATAATTGTAAACTTCTTCCACAGTCTTCGTGTGAGCGTTTTCCATGGCGGACGGCTCCTTCCCACTGAGCTTCAGCTAAAATTGCAGAGAGACCCTGTGGCTCCTGAAATATTACAGTTCTTTCGGAGGGAAAACAAGTGTACCAGCTGAGAGCTGTGCGTTGTCCCGGTAAAATGTTTCCCTGGTCCCTGATAATTTTATCTTGACGCGAATGGGGGATTGCTTTTTGATTTATTATTATTTTTTTTTTTGTTAGCTGAGCCAAACTTCTCTTTCTTTTCTGGATAAATGTTTGTATGATGCTTCGCTTGTTTCCGCAGTTGGTGTAAAGCGCTGGTTGCTGTTCGGGACCGCAGTCGGTCTAGTCCTCCCGGTGCTGCGTCCTGCCTCACCTTGGAACAGCTCTGTCCCTGCTTTTAGAATAGAGGCTGCGCCTGTTTCCCCTCTCCCGTGTTGCATGTGGACTCATGCCATTGGAGGAGCCCTGACAGCAGCTTTAAAACCAGGGAAAGATTAAAACAACCCAGGAAGTTACTGGGAAGCGAGAGGCTGAAGTATTAATCAATGCTTTTTTATTGATTTTTGTCCACTTTAGAGGAAAAACAAATCTGAAGTTTTGTATGAATGAATTAAAGTTATATTATAAACTAAACAATTTTTTCTTATAAAAAATATATTTAACTGCATAAGACAAGTGATTCCTACTCTTTTTTTTTTTTTAAATAAGGTTTAATGTTATCTTTTCTCATGCAATAACGTTGTAACAAACAAATAAAACTTCAACAACTGATATCCTTTTCCATATTTGGCCAATGTACAACCACAGAGATTTTATTTTATTTGAATTTTATCTCAGAGAAATTCTGTGTTCACACTTTACTAGAGATGCAACTGTGAAGTGGTCTCCAAGAAGGAACAAAGCAGGCTGTAGTTGACTTAATAAGGAATCTTAGGTGGGGGGAGTGGTGGCCTAGTGGTTGGAGCATATAGCTTGAGGTTGTGAGTTTCAAACCCATTCCCACAGACTGCCAGTCTGTCTCCCTGACCAAAGACCCTTAAACCCCACACTGCTCCCCTGACTCTGCAAAGGCCAGCCCACTGCTCTCCAAGTTAAATGCAGAGTGAATTTTGTTGCATGGTTCAACTGACAGTTTAATGACAATACATTTCTTCAGTGTTTGAAGCAAAGTAGTAGATATCTTTTATATGTTGTGGCAGTGGGTGTGATCTCTTTTGCCATCAACTACTAAGGAAACAAGATCGGCAAATGACTCAAAAAAAAAAAAAAAAAAAAAAAGCTCAGTAAGCTGATAAAGATGACCAGCTCTGGCCTGGGAACTCCTCTAGAACTTCTGTAGATGATTAAAATAAAAATTTCTAACAAACTAAGCTTCCTCTGAAGAATACTGGTAAACATAATCATTGAATTTTTTCCGTCGATGGCTTCTCCACATCAGCCTCAGAAAATCCTTTCTGCCTTTAATGTTAACTCATTAAAAACCCCATGGGTTGTGATAACACTTCATTTCTCTTTGAGTTTATTGTAATTATTTAGTTTTGAAATTAGTTAGACACAAAGTAATATCAAATGACGTAAAAGGTATTAAAACTATGGTTTGGTTCTTAAAAAATACAGCAAAACTGTGTACTGCATCATGTCAGATGTTATATTTAGGTTTTGACTTTCACTCTGCCATTCTAACACATGAGTTATGATCTATATCTAATCATGCATGCCCATATGGTCAGTCATCCAGAGCCACTGAGTTAAAACTTTTAGATACTTCCCCTCTCCAAAACATCGGTAAAGATGGCATGATTTATCCATGTGCATGTCATTCAGCTCTACAGACGACTCCTAACAAGCCAGTCATTTCTTTCAAAAGTGTCGCAGAAGGAATTAATATGCAAGTTGCAGGATGGTCATTGTCCCAGACTAGACTTGTGCTGCTGTCATCTAAAATATAACATAATGATGAGGTTAGGTTCAGGTTTATTGACTTGCAGAATGGCAGGATTGCTTTTTAGACTATAACAGGTTTTCTTCTGTAACTGCACAGTATTTAGCATCCTCTACCTTCCCATCCAACTCTAACCATGACCCAGCTAAAATAACAATAACCAGTCCTCACAGCATGATTCCGCCACCAACATGTCTCTCAGTGGTGATTGGGTTTTGGGCAATAAACACAAATTTCACTTTCCTTCTGGCTCCTCCGGTTACCATTGAGCTTTTGTCAGTATTTCTAAATCTTTTCCTGCCCAAACTATCAATTTTTGGTGAATTGTCTTTCTACATTTACACAATGATCAATCTTGAAATTTTGTTAAACATTTTGTTTAATTGCTAAGTTTTGCTTTAAAATTCCATGATACTGTGTGTTCTTTTGTGTTTAAATTGAAATTTGCTCACTGTTCTCAAACGTCTTTAGGGAACAGCGCATCTATAAAGAAATTAAATCAGAACCAGCAAGACTATTAGTTGACTGAACATTTTTTTGGTTGACATCAAAGTATAGATGGAGCACAATTAATGCAATTACAGTTCAATTACAATTGCAATTACAGTTCTCAGATTTGCAAATTTTTCCTTTAGATTTATACACTTCTCAGTGTTGTTTAATCAAATGAAATCCCCATATACATTAAATGGTCTGATAATATTGTGACAAAAGGTGAGAAAATTCAGTGGGTAAGAATTGTATTGACAGTACCGAGTAAAGTTGTGGTCATAAATTTACATACACTGGCAGATGGTAAGGACATTTGTCCGCAAATGTTTTTAAATCAAAAAACTGTGATGTGGCAGCTTTTCTTCAGCCAGCCTAATGAACACACCTGCTCTCAATCATCTCATCCTGTTTATTTAAGCAGTCTGTTCCCTTCCTTCCATGTGTCCTGACTCTGCCTCATGTTTTTGGTTACCCCTGTCCTCTTGGCTCATTCTCTGTGTACAGACCTTTGAACTGTCAGTAAACTACTGAATTTTGGAAACTGATATGATGCATCAGTCCTTCCTGCCCAGTTTTTTGTAACAAAAAGTACAACTTTCAAAGTGCAGTTGTTTTAGTTTAAACTGTTTATTTTAATGTACAACTGTATTATTACTATCAATGTTTTTTAATGCCTTTCATTTATTTAATTATTCTTCAACATTTTGTAGAATGTGTAAATCTAAGTTATCAACCCCATTTATACAACTGTACAGACATCCTATGTGTTTTAAAGGTAGAAGTACATTAGGTTAATCCTCCAGCCTCATTTCTGTTTCTCAAGGGGTATTGCTATCAGATTTTAAGCAGTTCAATATGCCTTCAGAGCACCAGTGTTTCCTTTCCCTCTTCCTGGCTGATTTTATCAACAGATACCGGTACTTGGTTCTGTGCCTTAAAAAAACACTGCCTCTTGCACTCCATCAACTGCTCCAGGTCACTCCACATCTTCATCTGCTCCATGTTTGTGCTGTGACTCTCCCTCACAATCTTTTGCTCTTCACGCAATTTCTGAAATCCAAAGTAGAAGTAAAAATATTGCAAAAGAATAAAACAACCTTAATATGCATCCCTTAAGTTATGCTGAGATATGTTTTAATACATCTTATAATAAAAAAAATACTATGCAGATAATAAACCCACAATAATAATAATTGATTTCACAATGCTGAAGCATTGGTGCCTTAAATCTTGGTTGCACTCTTATGGAAATGACTGTCATTTTAATTTGGGGCCTTTTATTGAGACATTAAATTCTTATTTTCTTACTTCCTCAGTTTATCTTGAAACATACTTGCAAATATCTACAGGCGAAATCTGTATGATTTTAGCTCTGTAAGCTTCCAGTAAACCTTAGACCATTTTGGACAGAATAAAGGACAAAATACAGAATAATATCCTCTAAATCACCTAAGTCACCTTGTAGAGGGACTATTCTCACCTTGCCTAGTAATTCCTGTTCTGCAATGTTCTTCATGTACACTTTCCTGCAACAAAGCATAAAAAATACATACAGTGAGCCAAAAGTCATTTATTAGCTCATGTTTACTTTTAAAAAGGTACGGTTGATCAGTTCATCCTTTTTTTTATATTTTAAAAGGTGTGGTAATCTGAGCAGAAATAATAAAGCAGCAGCAGGGTTAGTGTAAGAAGAGCCTGCTTTAAGGGAAAATAGATATTCTCACAACAGCTGGCTGACAAGGCCGGACTGGCTCACCTGATCGCCTTCTTCTTTTGTGGATCTAAGGTCACATAGGCCTTCATCTCTTCAGCTGCTCGTTGAATTTGCATCTCGATGATCTACAAATGGCAGAGCTCAAGTTAATTGTAGCCGAGGTGTTTTGTAAAAGGCCAGGAGGTGACAGAAGTTGTACTATCTTGCATAAAATATTTGTCTGTCTCCTAATCCATTTACTTCATGACAGTCAATTCTTAAGCCCAACCCCACTTTCAACCACAGATAAGAAAGCCAGAATTGCAGGATTTGCTATTATTAATCCCTGAGGTTTTCCATGAGGCTAAGGTTATGAAAGTCTAGGTTATCTTCCACACTAGACTTGTAAATTTATGGCCTTGGAATTTATTTGATTTGGCAATAACTTGTATTTTGGTCAAAAAATTTGGTTATTTGACAATATGCAATTTTACATAAAAAAAAGCCCAGCTTACCTCCGACATTGTGTTGATATAATGGTATCTATTTTCGTTTTGTGCGATATCCTCCCTCAGTGCTTTTACCTCCTGTGAATTAACAAATAAAACAGTTTTCATCGACAAAAAACAATTTCAAACATTTTACATGTCACAATAAAGGCATAAAAAGGATTGAAGTTGACCATACTTGTTCCAGTTTGGATCTGTTGCTCTCTAAACCAGCAGCACAACTTTCATATTGGGCCCTCATCTCCTCATACTCCTCAATGAGCTGCTATTAAAAGATATTATCATTGTTTAGACAAAATAAAAGAGGTAAACAGATTGCTAAAAGATACACAATAGCAAACAAAGTACTGAATTCAGTACATTACCCTAGCTGGTATTTTGGCATATAATGTTCAGCCTCTAACTAAATCTATTTATGTCATCCTGATGCAGATCTAAATAAGCAGACATTGCTCAGTAAGATGTCTGAGCGATTCTGAGAACACATGGAAAATGTAATCCTCCACTCAAGGTCAGCAATGAGGGGATTTCACAATAAGCATGCTATTCATGAGCAATGTAAATGGTTCCTAATGGACTTTATTTCAGATAATACACCAACAAGCCCGATTAGTTTGCAAGGCCATTAAAACCTCTGCTCGTTTTAACATCTATGAAAGATTCAAACATTATAATTCTTTTCCTCTGAGCTAATCTAGTCAATGCTAAAAGCTTTAAATGAAAGTTCTTAATATACTGTAGTTCTGCACATGCCTTGGTGAATAAAACAATTGCATCTTATTTGGCATCCTGTTTGTCACTCAGGGGAACTCTCAATGACAATAAATCTTAAGGTTTTTATTAACCTTATATTTTGTAATTTTTCTTTTTGTTAGAAGCTTTAGATTTTTCTTTAGGATGACACTTACATCACGCTGCTGTCTCAGCAACCTCAGCTCTTTACTAATCGGTGCTAGAGCAGATTTCTTCTCCACAATCACTGAGTTCAACTTCTTTACCTGAAAAAACAAATTTCAACAACAAAACATATTACAGCTGGAAGATCTGATTGATTTTGTACCTAAAATGTCCATCTATACAAAGATGCCTATGCCAAATGCCTATGTATAATAAGGATACAGAATGGCTATTGGTACTACAATGAAACACACAATGCTAAGCTTGTTGTCCAAGACTGAGTTACAGTCTCAGCAGAGCCAGCCAGACTTCTCTCCTTCAAACACCTCCTCCATTACTGCTGGGGGAGACCCGGGTGCAGCTAGGCCCGCCAACAGACACAGTCCCTCTATTGTGTCCTGGGTGGTCCTCTAGGCATCCTCCCGGCGGGACGTACTTCAAACCCCTCCAGAGGGAGCATCCGGAAAAAAAATTCTGAGCAAACTCAGCTAACGCCGCTCAATGTGGATTAGCGGCTCTACCCTGAGCCTCTTCAGTATAACAGATCTCTTCACCTTATAGCTTTGGGAGAGCCCCTCCACCCAGTAGAGAAAGCCTATTAAAGCTGCTTGTGTTCAGGATCTCGTTCTTTCAGTCAAGATCCAGATCTCATGACCATAGGTGAGAGTAGGAATATAGACCTAGTGGTAAAGTGAGAGTTCAAAAGTTTCCCCCTCCCTCAGTGGCAGGTGTGGGCCTTTATGTTGATGTGTGAGTGGCAGGCAAACCCGGTCTCTAATTTGCTTTCTACGGGCTTAGCACACTCTACAAAAAAAGCTGGATTTGGCCTACCTGATATAACCAAGGCTGTTAATGCAGAAAGATTTATTGCATTTTTAGTTTTATTAATTTTACAAATAAGTAAGGGAAGATTTTTTTTAGGTTTTAATTCTTTCTGCTCCCTTTTATTAATAATTTTGGTTGTTATGAAAGAATGAGTTATGTTGTGTTTTAAGCTGCGTTCACATCAAACGCAGCAGAAGCAGCTAGTTTACATTCAAAGTCAATGGTTGACGTGCGTCAAGGCGCAGCAAAAGGTCCCGCAGCGCATTTTGAGCAGCAGGCGCAGCGCGTCTGAGCAGCTGAAGCAGTGCATCAGGAGCGTTTGAGCATCTGACGCGCGCAACACGCCGCAAACACGCTGCTGCTCGAGATTGAAAAATTTTACTTTTGCTGCTCGACGTGGCGCATCAACCAATCAGAGAAGCTGATCTGGGAGCTGGCAGGGAGACAGACAGCACTGATGATACAGAGCCCTATGATCACTCCTCTGAAACAGTTTATAACACCTAAATGAAGTTAAAATGCTGAAATCTGACAGCAAAAAAATTTTCGCTTTTATTATCCTGCTGCCTTGCAGTTCGGATTACGTACATGAAAAACACCTTCCAGCCGCAGAGAACGGACTGCACAGATTAAGCGAGGAAGCGACCTGGCCCGAGGCTCTGCTGAATGGGGTTCGTACTGACAGCGCACCGCTGGTATGTGGAGGTCTGAGCGGCTCCGACAGAAATAATATTTAAAGGCAGGATGGTAATCCGGATGAAATGACTGCACAGATTAAGTTTTCAGGTGGATTTTTTAAAAACATTAAAACTACTTTATTCCCACTGATCACAGCAGCAATATATAGCTGCCAGGCAAAGAAAGGATGGAGTAGCTCCACCCAATGCTGGCAGCGTCAGACCCTCTCTTTTCGACCACGCCAGCCAGAGCAACAAAGATGCTTCAGGCGCGCCTCAGAACTAAACTGGTACAAGCATCAAAAATAAAGCAGTGGACGCATTTTTGCTGCTTTTGCTGCGTTCGGTGTGAACGCAGCTTAAACTCGTACAAGCAAAAATGAAGCAGCAAAAGCGTTTTTGCTGATCCTGCTGCGTTTGGTGTGAACGCAGCTTTACTGAATAAATAAGCTAAACCAAATACTTCAGAGGCGTTCAGTTAAGTTTCTTGGGGCTATGCATCTTGGTCACAGGACGAACCCCAGCATCCTGAGCTACCCTTTCCCCACAACTCAGGCTGATTCAAATTATAATCTGCTATGGTTCAACAGTTAAAACATTAAAAATAAAAAAAACATTAAACATGGACTCAAGGTAACAACCTAGAGAAACAACCTGCGTAACAACCACAAATTCTGCTAAAATTGAATAAAACTACAACTAAGAGAGAGTAAAAACAGCTTTTCCATTAATTGCTTTATTTAGTATTAGGAAACAAGTCTGTCCCTTAGCTTGTTGTGACAATTCAAAATATGTAGGCTTGTACTGCGACAGTGAGCCAACATTAAACATACCACGCCCCTTAAACTGAAGCTGTTATATCAGTTACACTGTGCAACTTGCATGGTATTTATCATATTTGTCTGGAAAAAGCAAACAAGGATGATCCCAATGTTATTTCCAGTCTCACCGGTCTTAATAAAGTTTATTTAAAAAAGCCTTGCAACAATCTTTAAGCCCTTTTAAAAAGGATACTTTCACTATCCCAACTAAGCTCTACTTTGACTTGCAGAGCCATATAAAATCTTAAATAGTAAGAACTGGAATTTGTGGTCCAAACATGACGAAAATGTACAAATTTGAATAGTTTGAGATTTTTTGTGCATAACTTTATCAAAAAGGAAAAAATAGTACTTTAATTAATTATTTAATAAAGTAAACAATCCTAGAGATGCAATTCCTGTTTTGTGTTAGTTGCATTGTCTGTTTTAACCTCAAAAAGTGGTAGAACTCATAACGCCGTCCAAGGAACCTCTGAACTTGGTGCTTACGTACATATCCAAGGTTGTAGAGCATTTGACCAAATCAGTTTAAACCAGCAAAACAGTCACAATGATACAAATCTTTAATGTTGATATAGATAAAATGTTTATGGCAGTGTTAGCACAGTCATGGCTGGAAAATCCAGAATTGGAGAAAATGTAAAAGCTTGCATCTTCAATAACACGCCAGAGATAGATGTGAGCTTTAGTGCAATTCCTGTATTTATTCTAACTACCGATGCTAGAATAACTAGGTTTAAGTTTTTATATAACTACCTTCTTGGCAGCCTGTAATATTATGGATCATTATTCCCTGCCAACATTCATGGCAGTGACATTCAACAGTCTGTATTCCTTTATCATAAACTTGAAGCCTTCCATAGTTAAACCTAAAAGGTAACTCATATCTTTTAATTGCTGTTACACTGTAAAATTGTCCCATCCCAGGTTTGGAAACTCATAACGCCAATTAACGTTATATTGTACTTTTGCCTTCTCTCTCCACTTAATCCCTGATTATTAAATTAAGACCAACCCATGTTGGTGTTAAGAACAAAACGTTGAGACTCCTGTGGCATACAGATAAAGAGATGCACTGCTATTGTGCCTGACAGCTGAGAGACTGAAAGCTAGAAAACAAGAACAGTTACTTTTGATCCCAAACAGATATACAGTTGCAAAGTTTTTAATTATTATGATGTCTGCAAGATTACTGTCTGCAAGTGGAGGAAACTAATTTTATCCTCTCACTTTATCCCTCGGTCACACCGGAAATCAAATTTTGTGGAGATCTGTTCATACAAGGTTTATGAAAGTCTGATTATGTTTACATAACCCACAGAGCTTAAGCTATAAAATTACTAAAGATTTCTTTATAATATCAGACAGTCTATAATTATTATCTGTAGGAAGTAGGTTGGTTGTTCTTTACTCATTCCTACTTCCTACATATTCAGTTGAATTCCGTGAAACTAAACAGGCCAGTTTGAGCTCCTGTGATCTTTTAAAGACCAACTAATTCAGCAACTTATAAATAAGGTGTGATTTCACCAACAGGCACCAAGTATATTCACCATTTCAGACATGTCATCCAGAGTGCGACCCTTCTTCTCGTCCAGCTCGCTCTTGATGGCAGAAACCCTCTCCAGCTCCTCTTGAGTGTCGCTGTATCCCGATATACCCTTCTCAGCTTCCACAATTTGCTATGAAACCCAGGGTTAAAGAAGTTATCAATGTTCAGTATATTTTAAACACAAATGCACATATAGAAATCTAGAAAAAGGTGCTGCAACTTAAACATTAAATACCTTATTATTTTTCTCTTAAAATACAAAAGCTGAAATTCCTAATAAAGAAAGATTTTGATTTTATTCAATATGGTGCCATATACTAAACGTTTTGGAATGCAAGCCAGGTTAAAATATATCATGATAAGAGAAATGAGAGCTGTGATAAGAGAAACCTCTTTAACTGATGTAGGGGACAAGCATGATGCTGCAGTCAAAAATAACAGCTCAGTCAACATAAAATAACCTATCAATAAGCCAGGTAATCTGACCGCACAAAGGTGCTAAGCTATTTCCATGATGCCTCTGTCACTTCTCTGTGGAAAAAAAAAAAAAAAAAAGGGTGCAAAAATGGATCCAGCTTTATAGCAGTGAGGGGTACGATAACTGATTTTGAATAACACAAAAGAATAAATAACTAAGGCTTTTAGATATATTTGTCAACTTAGCTGTTTAATAAAAACAGTTCCTAATAAAATTAGACATTTTATCAAAAGTATGGCCCATTTCCTCCACATGTGGCCATTCTTTTACCCTTTTCTGCATCAAGCAAAAATATTTTTATAATGAATGTTCTACTAAAGAGTTAGCAACTGGATTTCATTTGGTTACCAATTTTTGCTGGATGGCGTCATGTCTCTGTTTGAGAATCTCCTCAGTCCGTTGGAGGACTCCATTCTCTGCCCTCAGCTCTGCAATTTCCTGTCTCTTCTTCTTGTAGGTAGCTTCTTTCGTGCGCAGTTCTCCAACAAAGTGTTTCAGCTGCAAAAAAAAAAAATAAAAAAATCTGTTAGAAACACTTTATAAATTTTTTTCTTAAAATGTTTTTGAGGTAATGGGAACATATCAACAAAAATAGTAAGCCTAAATGTTACATGAGTGCACAGCTGAGACTGAAAAAGAGCTTGGGAGATGATGGAGAAAAAATGGATTGGACAGCAGAGTGACCCGAAAGCCCTGTCAGAATCTGGAAGAGACATTCTCACCTTTAACATTCATGACCAGTGCAGATGCAGTAACTATGCAACCAGGCTGAAACTCCTCCGCTATGAAGATCGGCCATAATTGAACACAGACGTGGTAGAACAGCCCCACAACTCAAAGGTGTGCTTCATGTCCCTTGGGCATCCATAAAGCCCCACGTGTGCCTTTTGTGACTGAGTATAAAGAATGAGTGGGTGGATAGCAGGGTGCATGCAGTTGTAAATGTACCTTTTTTTCTTTGCGTATTTTTAGGACATCAAAGGCAGACATGGCGGTGAGAGGAATTAGCACTGCAGAGTCATACAGCATAGCATCCATAACAATGTCTCCCTAAAACAACTGTTCTGAATGTGAAATGCAGCACAGGTGCTGGTAGCCTTATGACATCTAGCACATTCGCACCTTACTTAAGTAAAAGTAAAAAGTATCCTTTAAAGAAAATAGACAAGTAACAGTAAAAAAGTATGAGAAAAAAATGACTAAATTACTGAGTTACTTATCAACTTGCAACTCATGAGCATAACAACTGAGTTAATATTTTACTAAATGATGTAAAGTTGAACAAAATATTAAATGATATACAAATGCTGGTATTTCAAAAAACTAAAATAAAAACAAACATATACCATACTGTGACAATAAAGAAATTAGGTGGAATAAATACTCTTTAAAGTACATTTCTTTGAATTTATAAAATTTGCAAAAACAATAGTTACAGAATGTAAAAATAGGTTAAATTACATTACACTGTTTATAAAGCCAGACTTAGAAGATGGAAAATAAAGTGAGTAAATTAAGAAGAAAGGGTTTCTCTTTAAGGTGCATATTTGTTTAAAACAAGCCTGTTTCACCTCTGTCATCGCAAAGTGCTTTGGGACGATCCACCTAAAGTGGATCAAGGACACCGCTGCTGGTCTGGGGTCCCTTCATTTTGCTCACAGCTATTTTAGGATGCTTTTGATGAATTTAGCTCAGCCTTCAGCATCCCCACCTCTAATCATGACGACCCTGAAGCTGTACAAACGGGCTTCTGGAACTGCGTCTCTCTCTCCAGAAAGCCCAGATGGCAAGGATGGGGAAACACATGCCCTATTGATCCAACAATGACACACCTCAGGGTTGTGTTCTCAGTCCTGCTCTCTTCAAACATGACTGCTCCGGTATCCACAACAAAAACATAGTAGTATAGGTTTGTGGATGATTCCCTCTATGGAGAGGAGATCCAAAATCTATCACAGTAGAGGAGGTCCAGACTGAACATGCCGCTCTCTGCATACATAGAGATGGAGTGTGTGAACATCATAAAGTTACCAGACATTCACACTTCCTTTAAACTCTTCTGAACTGAGATCACCATCCACCAGGTAAATAGATTCCCAAAAAGGGCTCTTCATCCTCAGGAAGATGAGTCCACCAGGACAATCCTCACAACTGCTCACATTTCTTTACAGGGCAATGACCAAAAGCCTCTTGAATGCTGAAATAGGCCTTAAAAGAGGGCTAGACACATTGTCAAAGATCCTACCTACATAGCAAGTGTACTGTTTGCCCCACTTCCTTCAGGACAAAGATACAGAAATTCAAAATATCAATGAGCAGTTTTTTTCCCAAGCTGTGAAAAGTGTCCACATGTAGCTCGACAAACAAAATCAAGTTTCTGTATCCTTGTTTGGGGACTTTCCATTGATTTCCATTAATATATACCCATTTCTTCATCCTAACTGTCCCCTTAAACCTAAACATTATGGTTTAATCCCCAACCCCAACCAAAACTCAATTCAAACCTTATCCATTAACCTAAGCCTAAAAAAGCATTTGTACTCATGGGGACCAGGCATCGGTCCCCATGAGAGCAGTTGGTCACAACAATGTCCTATTATTCATGGCAAATGGTTCCCACAACGTGACAAATGCATGCACACACACACACCCAAGTTGGTTCTCACAACTCCAGAGGGGATTTTCTATTTACTTCCAATTATTAGAAGACGATTTCTACAGCCTAACCCTGACCCTATACCGAACCTAACCATTACAGTTAAAATTGTTACCAAATTCACACCTTCCCCACCATGCAGGAAAAACAAGTATAAACAAACTATTCTCTAGCTATATGCAGTGAGGACCATGTGATGACTCCAATTGGCTTACCTCGGTTTAGTCATTTTCAACCGTTCTATGCCCTAAACCTAACCATTACCAATGCATACCTCACGCTAACCAATTCACACTGTAACCCATTAGACACTGAAACTGGTCTTCACTCTTATCCTAAAACAGGAGCACACACAAACACAATCAAATGTTTCTATCCTTGTAGGGACTTTCCATTGACTCCCATTCATACAGGTTCATACCTCACCTTAACCCCAACCTAAACTTCACATCCTTAGTCCTAAATGTAACACCTATCCATAAAACAGTAATTTTACCAACGGGGACCAGACATTGGTCCCCACAAGGGGCAGCCGGTCCGTGTAACATGTAATTTCTCCAAAAATAAGACCTACAATGTATCAAGACTGTATACACACATGTTTGTTATATCTAGTGAGGTCTATGTGGTGACCCCTATTGACTTTCAGTCATTTTCAAACCTTTCTATGCCCTGAACCTGGTCACAGTAACCCTAAACCACAACTAACCGAAATCTTAAAACTAAACCTAACCGTTTGTAAAATAGGTTTTGAGGACCGGCCAAAATGTCCTCAGTTTGTAAAAATGTCCTCGCTTCAGAGTTTAAAAACCTAAACTGGTCCTGACTCCTTTTCTAAATAGGAGCACACACACCCCTTGTGAAACACAGACAAACAAGATCACATAGAGACAACTATAGACAATCAGCTAACTTCATATCAGTAGAATCTGCACTTTATGTAAATATTAGAATAGAATTTCAGCATATCTTGTAAGGATGTACTTTATACATCAGGGTTTTATGTAAAAAAATCAATCTTTATAAGCATATGTATCAATATTTTTTTATTCTTGATCCATATTGTTGTAGCGCTTTTAAACCAAATTTACCAGGGGAGGCAGAGTTTTCTCATGGGGGTACAAAACTAAAGCATACAAAAGTAAAGCAATGGCTCTGGAGTTCCCAGATATAGCAGAGGAACACTGTATCATCCTATCTCTAAACAACTGAAGAGAAAAGTGCAGCACCTTCATTTATAATTTTCTATTAGAATAAAAATGTGAAGATAAAAAAAAAATGACATAGATCCAAGAGACCAATAAATTATGGTTTCTGTGAGTCTTTATTAAGGGAACCTAAAAGGGGGGCACTGGGTCCACTGGTTCCTGTTTAGAACTGCCTATCCACGTATGTACATCCCAATTTTTATTGATACAAATAAAACAATTTTGATTCTCATGAGCAGTCAGGATTCTTTAAAACATATTACTTTAGCTCTGAACAGATTGCATACTTTTCTGACTCTTCACTTTATTCAGGAAAAAAAAAATATTTGACAGATTTAAAACTGGGTCCTATGGCGCCTTGATTGAAAACCGTTTCATGTCACTAGGAGAGCACTGCTGAGCAGAATGCAGACATGCCATTGTGCAGTTGTTTGGAGGCATGTGGTGACAGTCATCTCAATGGAAAATACCTCTGATAAGGTGATCATCTCCACCATGGCTGATGGCCCAAAATGACACAGTAGTCTGATAAAGTGAGCCTGACTCAAGCTCCACCAACTTCATTCATTCTTACTCTAAGGAGCTTTTTCTCTCTACAAAGCTCTCATTAGTGATTCAGGTCAGATTTAAATACTCTTAGTTTCAGTCTTTTGACATTATTGTGAAAAATGTATGTGTATCCCTGCTTTTGATAGCTATTGTTAAAAAAAACAGCTTTATTTTCTCGACCATCTAATTGCTTTGCATTTCATCACAGAGGACGTTGTTTTAAATCTGGACTTTTTTCTCTGGCCTACCCGAGGAGGATAAAACATCCTTGAGGTCATGTTTACACTAATATTTTACATTATCTATCCTTGACCTTCAACAGTAAATATTTAATTAAATATCGCTTTATTTGTAAAGATCAGCCCAGTTCTGAACCTTTGCAAGTAAATTAAATAATGTTCCTTAAAAATCACACAAATGCGAAATACACAGAAAAGACATCTATCTCCTCAAAATCCTGATAGCGGAAGCTAAAAATGCAGTTACCAGAAAATGGTTAAAAAATTACCCTCCACATCTGATGCAGTGGATATCAATAGTAGAGGAAATCTTCACTATGGAGAAAATGTCTTACCGCCTAAGGATCAAGTCCAAAGACCTGAAACAACACTGGAAAAAATGGCTTGATTACACAAACTGGAAAAGACTTACCCTCAATAAGACTGGATTGTCAGACAAAACTAAGAGGACCAGCGCGACCCTCACACCTCCTAAAAAATGACTTTGTTAGACTTTTGTTGTGTGTTGTCTCTTTTACTTTTTTTTGTGTGTACTACGCAAACCTGAAAAATAATAAATAAAAAGTAAAAATAGAAAAAGAAAAATCACACAAATGCATGGCCAAAGATGGTGCTACAGAACAGATCTCATGTCAACACTCCACCGCCAACTTCAAGCCAACAAAGTTTCAATGACACATAACCATCCCCATTCATCTGCATTTCTCCGATAACACTAACTCTGCATAAAGAGGTTCAGACACTATTACGTATATTCCTCTTTTTCTTGTTCAAGAGTTTAGTTCACTACTCATGAAAGTTTGAAAGAGACCATGCTACAGGTTCTACAACAGGAGAAGGCAGGGTACATCCTCAACAAATAATATAAAGACTGATGTTTCTGTAACCAAGCTATGCTTCATAGGTCCAAATGACGTATGCTGGAAAATTGTTACAGTGGAGATAAAAGCCAACTCTCAGGAAGTTTGTCCAGTACAGTTCCTTGCTCTGGATAGTGTCGCTTTTGTTCGCTATTTGTAGCTTACATGGGAATGTAGGGGAAGAGTGGGGGAAAAAATGGATAAGTAACCTTAGACAGTGAGCTTGTCTGTGTTTGGATAAGGACGGAAATAGTCTCTTGAGTTTTTCAGTTACAACACTGATAAAAGCTGAAATTTTCTTTTTTTCTCTTCCAGTCTCTGACAGCAATCCAAAATGTCCAAATAGGAGGCTAAATGCTACTTCAGTAAAACTTCAAATTTGATCAATTGCATGACTCTTTGACTGTTTCAACCAAGAGAACAGTTTACCTCATCACCACGGATGATTTGTTCCCTATGCGAGCCTTGACCCTGGTTGTCTCTCTGCTTCAGCTCCCTCTCTGCAGCCGCCAACTCCTCCCTTGCTTCCTGAAGCTCCTCCGCTTTTGACTCCTTCTTTCTCATGATAATAGAGGCCTGAAATGCAAAGATGCAGTAGATATATAAACATGAAAGAGTGATTACACGTACTCAGAGTGTATTTTGATGAAAGACTTTAAAGTCAGCGTGAATTTCTCCCCTTGCTAACTCTTATCCCAAAAATAATTTAGACGATGACATTGAAATTAAAATAACCATTTTCCATTGTTTCTTTTAAAGCATATACATAATTTCAAAGCACACTTTTCTGAAGTAGCTCATTCTGAATAAGACCCACTAAACAAGCTTTACGAGTGTCACATGGATATGTGGCTGTTTGATGTTGACACTGAAAAAGGATGTGCCAAGCACGTTGGAAACAAAGATGAAATACAGATAAAACATGAGCTCTATGGAATTAAATGGAGGTAAGCAAACAATTGGAATCATGAAGAGAGTAAACAATCCGAAGCTTACAGATCTGTAAGCATCACAGTTCATTCCCCGAGGATTTTTTGTAAATAAAGGTGATAAAGTTTATCACCAGATTAACTTAATACTCAAGTGGCTTTCCATTTAAAATAGTTAACCTAGCTGCATAGTTATTTTATTTGTAAGGATGTGTGGGTCAAGCGAAGAGCAAACATTTGATTGATAACATCTTAATATTTTTAAGTCACCCTGCAACCATAACACCTTGTAGTATTAGCCTGACTTGAAACTTAAGACACAGAACAGACACTCTTGTGGACAAAAAAGACATAATTGACTGATAAAAAATTCACAGGGAGACAGATTGTGTGCTTGAAGTCACATTCTTAATATACAGTATTATAGTATAGTGAAACCTTCTGGGAAAAAGTAACCTGAGTGAAGTTGCCCCCCCCCCACCTTCTTCAAATCAGACAAAATTAGTGTCAACCTTTTGTGCTACGTTTGTGCTGGTTTGTGCAGCAAACATTTTCGTTTGTGCTGCTTTGGATTTGAAGATATTAATGAAAATGTAAAGGTCAAAAGGTCAACCAGCCCCCCCACCTTATTCAAATTAGACAAGATTGGTGTCAAACGTTTGTGCAGCAAAATTTTCATTTGTGCCACTATTGTTTTAAAGATATAAATATCTTCAAATCCAAAGCAGCACAAACAACAATTTTTGCTGCACAAACCAGCACAAACGGTGCTGAATTAAATGACACCCATTTCGTCTGATTTGAAGAAGGTGTGGGGGGCTGGTTGACCTTTGATGACCTCTAGAAATATTTCTTTATATCTTTAAAACAATAGCGGCACAAACGAACATTTTTGCTGCACAAACCAGCACAAACGTAGCACAAACGCTTGACACTAATTTTGTCTGATTTGAAGAAGGTGGGGGGGGTGCAACTTCACTCAGGTGAAAAAGTGAGTTGCCAGTGAAAACCTGAATGTCGTCAAAATTGTTGTCTGGACCAATCACATACCATTTCTGAATACATCCGCAGAAAGCTGGAGCAATATGTCTCCAAGCAGAACTTTCTCCTGACAATGCAAATTTTACACTAGACTCTTCCTGTTGCTTGCTGCATGATTTTTACTTTTTGAAATTGTATAAAGGTGATGACACAAGGCAGAGGCCTCCATTTGGACCTCAAATCATGGGGCAAATAAGGAAGGCTAGATCATTATGTATACATGAAACATTTTCCTGTTTTGCAGGGAAAACAGGCCTCGAATACAAGACAGTTGTAGCCGTTTGTAGTTTTGAAAAGATCTGATTATTCTTACAACCCTGAAAACAGAAAGCAAAGAATAAATCTACATAATTAGATAATTATTCAAATATGACTTGAATTAAAGGGTATACAATCCCTCGATAGTTTAATTTAGAGTTTCCCTTTAGGATTAAATAATGTATTTAAAGTTTGAATTTAATTTGAATTATAAAAAAAATGGTAAAGAATAATAGTTATGCAAGGGGGAAATGGAACAGACTCTAAATTTGAAGTAAAGATTTAGCAAAACCAAAAGTCCATTGAAAATAAAATATATCCCAGAACGTAGTGAAACCAGCACCTGCTGCCTATACAGGGTCAGTTCATCATCTATCGGGTCATTCCTCATCATCTTCTTCTCAATAAGCTGGTTTATCTGAGAGTCAACTACTTTTATCTGCAAGAATAAAACATTAAAGAAAGTTAGGTATTAATTACATCACTGTTTATAAGCGTTAAACACAAAAAAATCCCATCCTGGTGCTGCTGACCTTGTCTTCCATCTCCTGGACATCACTCTGACCCATTGCAGGCTCTGATGCTACCTTTTGCATGTACTGCACTGTGCACCTCATGGCTTTAAGCTCTTTGGGGAGTTTTTCAGTAACCATGTAGGAATTGAATTTTATTTCTTCTTCAAGTCGCTTAGTCAAATCTGAAAGACAAAAAAAGATAGTAGTCGACAACTTAAGCTTATACACTTAAAGCTCAAAGTATAATAAAATAGGGTGTAATTATACAAAATATATAAAGTTATATTTCCTCCCTACTGGTGCACCTGTTTGAGGTGTTTAGTAGCATAAAGACACCTGTCCACCCCATACTTTCAGTAAAAATCCAACTACTAACATGGCCAAGACCAAAAAGCTGCCTAAAGACACTAAAGACAAAATTGTACACCTCCGCAAGGCTGGAAAGGGCTACGGGCATATTGCAAAGCAGCTGGTTTAAAAAAAAAGTCCACTGTCAGAGCAATCATTAGAAAATGGAAGAAACTAAACATGACTGTCAATCTCCCTGGGACTGGGGCTCCATGCAAGATTCACCTTGTGGGGTCTCAATGCTCCTAAGAAAGGTGAGAAATCAGCCCACGACTACCGTATTTTCACCACTATAACAAGCACTTAAACCTCTTTTTTTCCCCTCAAAATGTGCGGTGGGCCCTATGGTGCGGTGCGTCTGCGCCTTGTGTTGTAACTGCAACTTTTGAGACCACCTCATATTGGAGGAGATGATGAAAGAGTGGCTGAATGTAAGGAGACCAGGTGTTTTTTTCCACTCACTCACTCACCATCGTTGTTAATATGTAACTCCATGCGTGCTCCATCTCACAGCTGATGTGAAAACATGGGGAAACAAAATTAACCTTGTGCTCGCTTTTCAACCGCCGGACATCACCGACTGCAGGAGCAGCAGAAGCAGCGAGGTTTACATGCAAAAGTCAATGGTTGACGCGCCGTATAGGTGCAGCAAGCAATGTTGTCCAAGCAGCGCTGCTTTGGTGCAGCACGCCGGAGCGCGCAGTTACCTGAAGCGCAATGATCCTTAGGATGAAGAAGAATGATGCGCCGCATCAATCAGGTACCATACTGAAGACACCATCCCTAATGCGGCTGAAGCATGTTCTTTGAGATGTGGCATCATGTTTTCATCTGGCCAGCCACGATGCGGTGAACGCTGTGCTTTTCTGAAGGCGCGCGAGCGGCGTGGGGCATGGGCGACTGCACTGTATTAAGGAGAGGATTTAGTGCCTTGGTCTACTCACATGCTTTTTGACTGAACGGTTCTGCTGGTTTCGTTGTTCGCCGCAAAGCCGTATTATTTCTTGAGGAGCCGCCGCTGTAACGAAAGTGACCGGACAAGTCGCCGCGCCCCATTCTGCTGCCGCTATCCACGTCGTTAGTTTGGCTTTTATTTTACCTCGATGGCCTCGTCTGGCTTGCTTCCTGTGCGCGAAGTTTCACGTGCCCAAACCCAGTTTTGCTCCCTATTTTTCTCCCTGAAAACTTAATTCAACAGTAGCCTCTGGGCTGGGCAGCCTCTTCAGCGTGGTGGCTGGCAGGTGTTTTTCATCTAAATAATCTAAATCTTGCAGCTATATTTTGCCAGATCAGTGGGAATAAAAGTAGTGTTTTAATATGTTTTTCAGTGAAAAGTCCACCTGAAAACTTAAGTCAACAGTGCAGTCCGTTCATCCAGATTATCTATTTCTGTCGGAGGCTTTTTCGTAGGCTGCTTTTAGACTCTACATACCAGCTGCAATCGACAGTAATCCTCTTCAACAGCAGCCTTCCTACCACGTTGCCGCAAGCAGGTGTTTTTCATCTAAATAATTTAAACTGCAGGCACCAGGATACCGGTAATAAAAGCGAACATATTCCGTCGGCAGGTTTCAGGATTTTAAGTTAATTTAGAGTGACCACAGCGCTGTGTCATCTTCGATCCGCTGTCTGTCTCACCTGCCAGCCGCCAGGTTTGATTAATACTTTGTAATAAATACATGAATAAAGTTAACAGTCATACCTGCTCAGTTTTGCCCCCGCTGCATTTTTAAATACGCAGTAGAGGTATTTAAAATAAAGTAGTAGAGGACATGTACTAGAGTATATAAAAACGCCTATAGTCCAAAAGGCGCTTTTATGTGTGTGTGTTAAATACAGAAATGGGATTACTACACTGAGAGTGTGGCCTTTTTTTGTCTTGTAACAGGCCAATCTATGCTTTTTGTTAAAAAAAAGTATTTGAACATCCTGCTATTTTGCAAGTTCTCCCACTTAGAAATCATGGAGGGTTCTAAAATTTAAAAACCGTTTTTGGAGGAAGAACAATGATGTGTACCATCCCAAGAACACCTTCCTTACTGTGAAGCATGGGGTTGGTAGCATCATGCTTCGGGGGTGTTTTCCTGTACTTGTGACTGGGCGACTGCACTGTATTAAGGAGAGGATTTACCGGGGCCATGTATTGCAAGATTTTGGGTAACAACCTCCTTTCCTTCAGTTAGAGCATTGAAGATGGGTTGAGGCTGGGTCTTCCTCCAACACGACAATTACCTGAAGCAGACAGCCAGGATAACCAAGGAGTGGCTCTTTAAGACCAAATATCAAGGTTTTGCCGTAGCCTAGCTCCATCCAAATAGAAAATCTTTAGAGGGAGCTCAAACTATGTGCTCCTAATCTCTTTTCTGTCCTTCCTTTAGAGGGGCACGTGAGGGAATTGGAAGCCTGCTGGCATGCCGCCATGCTTGAGTTTGCCATGGCAAACCTGCACTGTATGCAAGCAGATGAACCTGTTGTTGTCTCATTAATTCTGTCACCAGATATAGCCCAGATAATGATTTAATATGCCCACAGAATCAATGTTGGGTCATAGATGACATCCTCAGTAAGGCGTACAATGCAGGAGCATGTGCTGTCGGCCCCAGCAACTCATTGGCAAATTTCATCTTTCCCCTTGTAGTATCAAATCAGGATTCTGGTGGTTCAACCGCAGCAGTTAAATTTGGCAATGCAGCCTTGCAGGGCTTTGGACTAATGACCAGAAAGTTTGATCATGCCATGTCTTTTCTCGTCCAAGCTTGTCGACAGGTCTGGCTGGTGAAGTCTCCCCTGACAGAGGCATGCAGTATGACCTAAAGCAATCTTCCCATTGTGTCAATTGAGTTGTTTGGATCAGCTGCCCTGGTGGTGCTGTTCAGGTTTGTCAGACTAACCAGGAGGTTTCTGGCCTGGGGAGAAGCCACCCCCAAAATCCGAGGGGTCCCTCTGCTGATGTGCACAGACCTGGTAGAGAATTTTGTGAGCTATTTGCTAACCATCTAGACACACTTCAGATCCTAATCGCCCCTCCTCCATGGCTCCCAAGGGCCATCAGGCTTGGAAATGATGTCACTGGGCCAGCCATTAGACATTTTCCCATCAGCAGCTCAGGTTTTGGGCTGCTCATACTGTTGATCCAATGGGAGGTTGCCACTTTGAAGGTGCAGTTATGACTGCGATCCACCTTCTCACAGCGGATCAAAATTAATGTTATCAACCACTGTAAAATCCAAAGCCATGAACCAGGAGCTTTCTGTCCTTTTGGCCAAGGACACAATAGGAGCTGTAGACCCTCTACAGCAACCTAGAGGATACTATTCAACATACTTTGCTATGCCAAATATAACAGGCGGTTTTCACCCCATTTTGGACCTAAGGGGACTTAATCAGTACCTAAGGCTGCTTCTTTTCTACATGCTCACAGCATCAGAGGTCCATTAGGCTGTTACAAGGGGATAGGGTTTACATCAGTAGATCTCCCTAACGCTTACTTTGATGTGGCTAATTACAGCAGAAAAGCGCTGCAATGTTGTGCAATTTTGTCTCTTGCCAGGGAGGGTGGCCCCTTCACCATTATCTGGTGCTCATGATTTGAGACCGCTTTGCTCCAGCAGAGGTGGATCTGTTTGTCACAGAGGAGTTGAATCATTGCCAGGGCCTGAAACTAACAAGCCAAAATATTTTTACACCTAAAATTATGATGAACGACTCAGAAAATGCATCGGAAAATGAAAATGCATTAATTACTAGAGAATACAATTTAAAGTTCTGTCGGGCTATTAAGTACATCTAACTTATGACTAGCCCCAAATAATGGCAACAATATCTCTCTTTGTGTGAATAGCATTGAGAACAGAAAATTATAGAAATACAGCCAATGATCTTACGAATAGTCTATTTTATTTACTTAACAGATAATCTAATATTTTATTTGAATAAAGTTTTGACCAACCACCAAAAAAATTATAAAAACAATAATATAATTAATTCTAAATAATTATTAAGGGGCAAAACCATCATTTCAGAAGTGGGAGGGATGAATTATTCAGGGTGATCTATCAGCTTCTCACAATCAGTTTCACCTTTTCTATAAGATTCACCTTTTCTTATAAGTGAAAACCTCTTCCTTATACCCGACTGGTTTCTCCCTGCAGTAGATATTCATTGAAGGTTATAATCTCTCCCTCTGTAAAGTTTATACCATTCTTCCTCCTACTTGCTTCTGGTCCATTTCTTCCCTGACTCCCCTCTCTCTATTGTTACCAAGACTTGGTTAAAAAAATAAAAACTGTTACGATTTTTTGCTTCTTCCTGGCTAGTTTTCTAAACACTGTGATGCTCAAGTTCAGCTCTGCTCTGCATCATGTCTTTTGTCAAACTTCTACATTAGCCTGTGTCTGCTCTTGTCAGTTCAAAGACAGTCCCAAAAAGAAGTTAGCGCATACTAATAACAGGTTTAACTGTTTCAATGGCTCAACAAGTGCAGGGGACAGAGAAGACAGATTGGTAGGTGCGGGAGAGATGACCCACTCGTACCCTGCGTCCATTACCCCCATGCATATTTCACTGTAATGTCAAGGTCAAAAAACTTTAAAAAAGCCAAAACTTTCACAGCATGACTAAGGGCTAAGTCCTCAAAGGAGCCAGAGAAGCAAACACTCACCTCTGCTTCCTCAATTTCTTTCACTACTGCAGAAACTGGTTTTCACCAAGTTCTAGTCTGATTTGGTTTTCTTTAAGCCATACATATGGTAGTCCAGACTGTAGTGACACCAGCCAGTCTCAAACCTTAATATTCCTTACAACTTTGTGAAAAACATTTTTTACATTTCTTATGAATCATTGTCTTCCTCATCTATGTTTTTAGGTCGGTTACAGCCTGTGGCCTCTTGCGCCAGCCATATTTTGTTACATTTTTTTTTTAATTCAAGAAAAGGGCGGGGCTTTCAGAACAGTAGAATAAGCTACTTGCTTAGTATTGGTTGTTAGTCTTATTAACTACAGACCAACATGGCAGGAAGATTGAGTGTCTCACTTGCCATTCACAAAAGTTTCCCACATTTGGTGTGTGGGCAGGCTTTAGTTTCATGCCCTGTGCATTGCTTCTTGTCTTAACTACATCCCTCTTTAAAGGGACATCAGTCACACCAGGCCAGGATGCGCTAGCTCATCCCTCAAGTCTTTAGGTGCCCCAAGGTGCTCTTTTCCACCTTCTGGTTCACTTGGACCAGAAGAAGATTTTATTTATAATATATATAGCAGCATATATATAGCATATATATATATATATATATATATATATACATATATATATATATATATGTATAGTTAGTTATTATATATATATATATATATATATATATATATATATTTTTTATTAAGATAGTTAATATAACATTCGTTATATATAAACAAAGTAGCTTTTCATATCCTACAAAGCTTAAGTTAATTTAGAAACAATAACATCAATCTTTTCCTCAGCTTGGAGACCAGTATCATAAGAGAACAAGATTTAACACAGAAGCCCCAGACAAATTCTTCTATGGCACAACAAGGATCAATATAATCAAAGGGTCTTGACATATATCAGCTGAGACATACTGTATGGGGTCCATTTGTCTTACAAAGCTCACACATACAGCAGAATCTTCATGCTACTTACTTTCTGGGGTGGCATCTGCTGCTGCTTGTCGCAAATCCTTCAACTGTTGCTGCAACCTCAGAAGTCTCTGCTCTTTCTGAAACAGCTGATCACACCATAACACAATTATCAATTATTACCACCATTTCAGTTGGATTCAGACCCCTGATGTCTGCATATTTAAAATGGCCAAAATCTTCTTATTCAGAGGATTTCATGTTACACCGCAGCTTGTAGCTCTGCTATTGTTAGTTCAATTTCATTCTGAGGTTTTCCTTTTCACACAAAGACCCAACACTCAGATAGGCATTTTTTTCCTTGAAAAATTCCAAACAAAGCAATCTGAGCCAAGAAAAGTAAAAACAGGTTGTCAAAAAATAAGTCTTTTTAAGTATTACAACTTCCATGAGTAGACCGTTTAGAACTCTTATAGTTTGTTTAACTTTAAGAGGATGCTCATATTTAAGAGCCAGATAAGTTGGAAAAGTGGAACATGAATAATTCTTGGCATGAAGAATTCTTTTGCCTTGGTTTACAAAAGCAGAAATGTTACTTTAAACCAGCAGGGGTGATAATGACATGGATTTACAAAGAGACAAGGAGCTTTTAATATAAAAGAAGCATTTTACATAAACACAAATTAAGGAGGTTTTATGCATTCTGGACATGTGGAAGGATGATCCAATGGCTAAGTGACATGAGAATCGAATACCTATTTAGTCTCATTAGTTATTTTAATAATATACACACTAACAGAGAAGGTCCTCTTTCTTCCCCCTTCCTCTGAAAAAGTACAAATATTTGCAGCTGACATAAGAAAAGTTACGTTTTTTTATATTTTATAGGGTTAAATTAAACAGGGAGGAATAAACATAGGGATTAGTTGTTTCTTTTATTCAAAGTTCCAGCTTTTAATGTAACAAGGAAACACTTTAGGGATGGCTCTATAAAAAAACAAAATAAAACAAAAAAATTAACTGTCTCCTGTTCATTTTCCCAGATTTGGGAAATCCTCCTTCTGTAATGTTGAAAAGCTTAGCTACACTGACATTAACTAATGCAATAAATGCCATCTGCTCTTATCTATAAGTGACTAGATGTAAAAAAAATAAAGGCCTTTTTACTGTTCCTCTTTCTATTGCTGCACAACAAAAGCTTTTTATATCTAATCTAAATAGATTTTAGTCCAAACAATTTGCCAATAGGCTATTAGCAAAGTACAGATTTAAGCACCAATTTTAGCCTAATTTACATATATATAAGTTAGGTTTTTTCGCAATAATTTACTATCCCTACCCCCAGATCAAAAATCCTATCTGCCCCCAAACAATATTTTTCTAAAGCAAAAAGGTACTTTTTAAAACAATGTTAGATTTGAATTTATAGGAAATAACAATCTGCGGTATGGAGACCTAATCTCAAAAGGATAGCTCCAAGACAAGACCAACGGAGCTAATGTGCATTTTGTTTATTAGCATTAAGTTTATAACATGCGGACATAATTTCCAATGCAATCTATAAAGCAGTTGTTTTTTTTCTTTGTGTCTGAAGGACACGACTGTGACTGCAGGTGCCATAGAATCCAATCCCTCCGTAAAAGCTGAGAACTGAGTGTATACCAAATACAATTTTTTTTTGAGTAGCTCTCATGACATTTCCATTTCTTACTGCCATTAATACTGTAATGGCAGTAAAACTTAAATCACCAAATAATGTAAAACAGATTAGTCACGTGGTGTGTCCTTTTCTCCAGGATGCACTGCAGGGAAAGTAAACATTTAATCATGAATGCTCATTACATATTTAAGCCTACTTAGTCATTTTCATATTGGGCTAATATTGATTTTTTTTGGGTCAGATTATACATGACTGTAAAGATACTAAGTGTAGGATCAAATCTGTATCCTTACTTAGCTGCATATAAACTGATTGTGTGTAGAGAAGTGAGAATTGAACAGTCACCCGATTCCCATAATTCTGGTGACAGTTATTGTAAGAACCAGAGCAGGAATTGCAACATTAAAGCAAAATGCTGGAAGCATTATGGTTAGTTGAGTTGGGATAATCCTCTCAACATATATCAGTGTTGTCATGTAGCCCTGTGACGAGCTCTAGGCAGAAAGGCTCACTACTAAGTGAAAGTTTGTTCAGGTTCCAAGCTTTTGTCCTCGGACTTCCAATCCCTAACTTGACCAATGGAAATCTAAATGTTTTATTTTCTAAGAATTTGTTAAAAACAGATTTTAACATTTAGCAAAGATTAAGCACTGATCAAAACAAGACCTGGAAAACTTTTCTAAAAAAAAAGTGATCCAATGACAAGAAACAGGACAAAACAAAACAATACCCAAACACCCTCTAAAAAATCTTTATTTAAAAATTCCTATGAAAATTTGACAGAGACAAGCCACATTAAATTGTATTCTATTGTATTTATGAAGGCAAAACAAGTTGAAAAGACAGCTCTTAAAACCTGAAAAATTTTAAATTTTGGCATAAATGGAAGTGAAGCATTTTCTGCTAATGAATGCTCTATTCCCATTGGTTTTAAACGTTTGCCTATTGAAACAAACAATTTTTAGGATGTGTGTGTTAACTTGTTTAAATATTTTGAAAGTGTAGATCGAGCTAAAGTACCTGGTACTTCTGCTCTTGCTTCTGATGAGTCAGTGACTCCTCTCTTTCCTTCTCCACTCGAAGCTGTCTGGCCTCCTCCAACATTTGGTGATGGTTTGACACCAACTCCACCTAGTGGACCGAAATGTAAACAAATATGCAGATAAAGTCTAATGTAACACCTTCACAAAGCTTTCAGGAATCAGTTGAACCTCTACCAGTCATGTTTCACCTACAGTACCTTTTGTACATATGTAGGTGACCCATTACCTCAATAACTTATTACCTCTTAACCTCTCTATGACAGTCAAATGCCTCTGGAGGCCATTATGAAAGCTGCTCATGTGTGTCACAACATTAGGTTTTTATTTGACATTGTATTCTTTATGAGTGGAGGCATTACAAAAACCAAAGTTTTACTTACCCTCTTCATAAGTCTCTCCACACGTTTGAGGAGTTGATCTTTTTCTTCTTCCATGGCAGTAATATCCTGCCAAAGAAGGAATTTTAGTGCTGCTGTTAAACCGGTATAAAAAAAGTTATCACAAGTGTCATAATTGTGAGGATTTTTGGTATCTTATGTATGTCGTGACGTCTACTAATTGAGTTTCTGTTAGGAGATGTTATGTAAAATTACTAAAAGGGTTAAATAAAAAGTTGTGAAAAAATATAAAAAATATGAAATTCGCTTGAATTAAAGGGGTCATAGAATGCAGAACAGAGTTAACTTTGTCAAAGATGAATAACGATAGTTCAGTGGGTGAAATGGACGTACAGAGAAGTATAAACCCAATCAACACCTCTTTTCTCCAAGGATTGGAGCGACCGAACCCAACCCGTTGACGGTAGCCTGGACAACCGTGGACCTGTGCTTCCCCCTGCCTGCCTTACCGGGCACGGGTCCGCCGTTGTCCAGGCTACCGTCACCGGGTCGGGTCCAGTCTCTCCGCCCCCCGCTGGCTCCCTGTTTTGACTATGTGCTGCACTGTAATCCTGAGGCATAGCCAGAAAATGTTTATAAGGTTGGCAAGGCAAAAACCAATGTACACTGAGGGTTGGCCAAAAGTAGATAGGCACCAGAACCTCACAGTCAATCTACAATGGAAACAGGAACAGGAACGAGCACAACATCCATATTTTCTAAATAAAAACTGACTATACTTTCCCTGCAGCCTTTGCTAACAAATAGACACATATATATTCAAACATCCATGCTGTCTGGTTTGAGTTTTGGGCGAACATCTTTTACATTCTCATTACTTACCTACATTTTTTCAATAATCATTCTGCATAAAATTGATATTGACAAGCACTAATATCTACATAAATTGATTATTTAATGTTTTATTAAAATAGTTATTTATTTATGATTTCACTGAAGACTCCTAGATGTCTTGCAGAGACACTTAATATTCTCTTTACCCAAAAACACCATATCTATTTCTGCTTGAATTCTGTACTCATCTTTAATGTTAGCATATTGATGTGCATATTTAACCACAGTGTTTTTGTTGTCAAGTAATTGTTAATATAGGAAAATTTAAAATGATTTGAATATTCCACTTAAGAGCGTAACTGTTGCCAGCATCTGTATTAGAGAGAAATAAATGGTAAGGGTGGCCACAGTGGCCCTGCTGCAGTCGACCAAAATCCCTGATGATTTTGAAATTCCTCCCGGAAATGTTTTAGGTATGAAAAGTAGGACATGTCCAGGAAAAAAAGGACGCCTGATCACCCTACCATATCAACATGCTTGTTAATATGATGTGTCTTTGCTGAGCAGCTTCGCTCGTTGTAAACCAACCAATCAGCACACACCTCATCTAAATATTCATGAGCATACCATAAAAAGAAGAAAACCTGTCGTTTTATTCTGGGACTCTTAACCAGGCTTGCATTGAGGCTCATAGAACGGCAAATATGCCATTTTCAGCCCAACCAATGTTACACACCTATTCAGAGACCTTAAGGACCAGCACCAAATACCCTGTATAATCATTCTATGACCCCTTTAAGCTCCTTTGTTTTCTAATTTCTCTAACTAACATCTACAACCATTATGAATCGAATTGTGTTTGCAATCTTTGGGTGGTTTTATCTGTGTATAAATGCAGCTGAAGGTTTTTAAAATGTGTTAAAGCACAGCATAACTTTACCCGTCTGATCTCCGCTGTGGAGAAGCCTGAGCTCCTCAGATGCTCACACTCCTTATGGTATGTCTTAAATCCTTCCACCAGCTCTTCATACTGAAAACACAAGCTTTGTGCTTTAGAAAGTTTCCAAACACTGAAAATGAAATTGTGATTTCAACTTGTACTTGTGACCGACCTGATGATAAGTATCATTGATGATATCATCCTGCAAAAACTCAGCAGGTATCGCCAGCTTCATCAAAAAATGGGCTAGATAAGCCCTCTTCTTTAGGTCAGGGACTCTCTGCAGTAACCAGTGGAGGATTGGGTGAACTACAGGTTTGCTACCACTCACCAAACCCTGTCTGAAGCTGCTCCTACAAGTGGGAAGAAAAGAGAACTACTAGCATCTTAAATCATTATTTAATAAAGCAGATTAAATAAAAATAAACCATGGTTGAAAATTTATCCCTGTAATGACACAAACGCAGATATACAAAATAAATAGAATAGGATAACATGATTATGAAAAAGTATACGGTTCAATTTAGAAGACATTTTAATAAAAATAACACTCTTACAGCGTTAATACACAAGTGAACAAAATTCAAGCTTTTGGTTTTGATGTAGTTTATAAAGATATTCATATAATCACATAAAACTGAACTATTTTCATAACGGCCTCCTAGTTTTATAGATGACAGAGTTATTATGTCAAGACACAGGTTTGGCCTGTTCTTTGCAGTACTTCTTAGGCTTAATCTGGTTGGATGGGGGACATTGTGCACACCCTTTTTCAGATCCCTCTGTTCAATTAAGATTCAGTCACGTACTCTGGTTTAGTCACTCCAAGACTTTGCCTCAGTTCCAAGTCTATGCATTTCAGTTACAAATGCAATGAATAGAGACCCTTCTCTAGAGACACCATAGACCTCTTAACTGCCTTTCTAATTAATGCTCTTTTAGCCCAACATGTCAGTTTGGTTCAAATCATACTTTTCCATTTTAGTAAGAAGTTTACATATTAATTGTGCAAATTATCCTGAGCTTTGCAAACCTTAGAAAAAAATATGCAAAACCTGGGATATTATTTAATAATATTTTCTGCTTTAATCTTTCCCCACAATTTACTCCCTGAACTGGCTGTTTGCAGTGTTGCTTAGTCTTCATATGCTTTTTATTCTCCCTTAAAATTCTCACGCCTTGACAGGGGCAGCATAATCTAATCAATCTATCTATTTACTGATCAGTTGAAATGTTTTAATTGGCTGCATTTAGAGGTTTCAAAGTAAATTAGTGTAATATAAATGTATTTCATTTTCTTATTTTATTTTGAATGATCTCATATAAAAACTTTTACTACACTGTTTTACACTTGTGATAGGAACCTGCCACAGTGTAAAGGTATGAATAAATTGCAAGATACTGCATATAGAAAACAGATAATAACACTGGCATTTATTAATTCATGGTTGGATATTTGATGGATATGTGAAATATCACTCACACGTCAGAGTGGTTCCCAGGAGGTTTGTATTTCAGCGTATCCAACAGGGCAGACATTCTCTTCACTGTTTTTTCTGGGGTTTCCTCTCGGATATCTACGGCCTGCTACACGAACAACAAAGCCAGTTAGTGAGGTTAAATGGAAACGATTGATCCGTTGATGAATAGAAGTTTAACACACAGTTTACCTTCGGGTCTATTTCAGACAGAACATCGTTTAAAATCTGCAGGAGCTGCACGGTGTCCAATGAGTCAAACGTGATGAGGTTGAAGTTCTTCTTGAAGGGCTCCTTGTTGAGTTGTTCAACAATGAATTTCAGTTGTTCGCTCATAGTGGGAGTTTAAAAAGATTCACCTAATTGTAACGGCTCCTCGTGTTGTTAAATAGCGAGCTAACCAGCTAGCGCCGACGTAAAGAAAAGGTCCCTATTAATATTTAAGTTAGCCTAGCTGACCTGACCAGTCAAAATATTATTTAGCTTCCTGTCAATGTCCGACATAAAGCAACAGTTAACAAAGAATGCATATAGAGTTGTGTGCTCGGTTCAAAGAAGAGGTAAAAACCGTTGGTCGGTTCTCCATAGATACCGTATAGGCGTCACGAAGCGGTTGCTAACAGGAAATGCCTCATTAACTACCAATGCCTGGGTAGTTCAAGACAGTTGGATTTTCAACGATCTACCCAAACGATTGGATACCCAACCCATTTGCTAACTAGAAATAGAGCAAAAAAAAGAAGGCTATTTCGAATATACTTTGTGAAAAAAATATTTCACAAAACATCAAAATGACACAGATGGTAGCTTATCCTACTTACAGCTTCCTGTATTTTTTTTTTTTTAGAATCACCAGTTTTAAGTAACATATACAGTTGTAGCTGATTTAACAATTTCTACCTGCCTCCACATGTGTACTGAGCTACCAGTGTGAATTTCTTGTGTGTGGGACAGTTAGGTTAAAAACAAGGGTGATGCATTTTGTGGCAGGTATTTGACAATAATTGCATCCCGTGCTATTCAGAGGAGTTGACACTTGTATGACTGTATTCCTGTATATCCATCAGTAGTTAAAGGACAAGGGTCAGCAAATGCATATTCTGCCCTGTAAAACAATGACAGCGCAATTGTCGCTGTATGATCAGAAGCCCCACTTGGAGCTTTTAAACAGGCTTTTGAAAAACTTTGATAAGTTGCTGCTGTAGTAGGCTATTATATTTTTTAGAATAAAAGCCTAGCCAATGTTCCTAATAAAAAAAAATTATAGAGCATCCAGTATTGTAAGAAAGTCCATACTGTTTCTTGATAAATACATTATTGTATGAGTTAAGTACGGTTCCGTTTTATGCCTCTTTCCTCGTAAGTTTGAAATGTCCCGTGCTCCTGAATGCACCATAGCTGTCTGACGCTGACGAATGCGTGACACTGGTCTGTGAACGCTGTGCTGTGTAGATGCGCATTTGATTTTACCCTTAAGAGAAAGCTTTGCAATTTCAAAACTCACGTCGGCTATCACTGATTTTTGTGTTGTGTAAATAACAAGAGACCACAACAAATAATCAGCCGTACCTCGGACAAAATATTTGGAATTAATGTTATTTTAAAAAATCCGTATTTTTGTAAATGAATCTGCCAAATAACCACATTTATTTCCCACGAGAGGTATATTTAAACGTTTTTATACCATTAATATAAGAACCCAAGCTCCATTGGTCATATTTTAATCCGTTTTCCTCGTCGATATGCAGTTGAACAGAGCGATGCGCGCTCCCACGACTGGGGATGCATATCTCGGCAGGCATGCATTTTTGGGCATAACACCTGCTTGCTTGAATCCTGGGATATTTTATAAAAGGGGTAGAAAGATATAAGTAACTCTAAACAATGTATAAAGACTATATGTGCTAGATCTCTAATATTTAACAAAAAAAAATTCTTAGTTAAGCATATTGTGCAAAACAGCAATACATTTTTTTAAATCCTATTCAATTCAATTCAGTTTATTTATATAGCGCCAATTCACAACACAAGTCATCTCAAGGCACTTTACAGTTCAACCAGATCATCATCATCCATCAGATTTATATCCCCCACACCACACATACGGTATATCTGTTGTTCGAGACAACAGTTGTGTTGGGTGAGAAGTTATGCACATATAGCACATACAAGAGGATTTGTTTGTGGAACTCTGACAGTGTTATTGGCAAATTGTCTACATTAAAGTCCGCTGTCAGAATAAATTCCAATCCTCCAATTTTCTTGAACAAGGTCCTTGGAATACAAAACCAAAATGAGTCCAAGATTTTAACCAATTTATTTTTAGGGTCCAATTTAGGCAGTCAAAATCAATAACTTTGAGACCCCCATCTTTTGCGTCTTTAACCATACTGCTTTTCTTCATATAATGTGATCTGTTTCTCCAAATTAAATTTAGGTTGATTTGGTTAATAGATTTAATTAATCTGTTTGGAATGGCATTGGAATAGGCTGGGTAGACACATCTAGACAAAAATTTCATCTTAGTTAGGTAGATCCGTCCTAGTATTGATAAATCCCTCTGTAGCCATAAGTTTAGTCGTGACTTGCATTGCTTTATTTTATTTTCTACATTAAGAAGTTGGCTCCGTTTTCGGTCTCTGGATAAGTGGATACCCAGATATTTAATTTCAGATTTAATAGGGATATTATAGATGTCTGTCAGTGGCGTCTCATGTACAGCCAGCAATTGACGCTTTTTAAGGTTTATTGTTAAGCCTGAGGCTTTGGAGAATTTTTTGATTTTAGCAATAGTTTTTGAAATTTGGTGTCTATCTTTCAGGAATAATACAGATAGCTAGCATTTATGTGGCTAAGATGAACAGATATGGTGAGATGGGGCAGCCCTGAGGAATAACCACATTAACCTTGAAGCTTGGGGTGGTGCCACTGGGAAGTAGGACACAAATGCTAAAATCTCAATACCGTCCACTGATAAATTCTCGAAACTTGACTCCGAAACCAAAGTGTTTGAGAGTCAAAAGAATAAATGGATGCTCCACAGAGTCAAACGCTTTGTAGAAGTCTAGAAAGAGAAGGAAACCATCATCTTCTATTTGGTTTCTATATTCAATGATGTCCATTACCAATCTAATATTATTATGGATTGATCTTACCTTTAAGAATTCTAACTTTGTATCTGCAAATAGATCTGAAATCCCTGTTTGATGTAAGTTAGAAGTTTGTAGTCTGAATTTCTGAGTTTAATGGGTCTTCTGTTACTGTATCTATGATTCTGTGATCTTTCCCAGGTTTTGGAATTGAAATGACAACTCCATGTCTCATTGTTGGTGGAAGCACACAGGTTTAAAATATTCAGTAAAAACTTTCATTTTACTTTGCTACTGAAAAAAATAGGATATTTTCCAATAGAAGTTGAAAATCTTTAAAAATACTTGGATCCATATAGTAACAAAGGTGTTGCCAGAAGGTCTTAGCGTATGGACACAACCAAAACAGATGCTAACAGATTCTGGAAGAAGATCACAAAAAGTGCAGTTCACAATAATATCAAAATTGAACTTTTTTAGGTGACCTTTGGCAGGACAGACCCTGTGATGCTCCAAAAATTAAGCTTCCTTTACACTTTGGAACTGCTGCAGACCATGATTAGGTTACAGCCAATATGTTTCCAGGACACATCAATCACAAAGCGGTTCCAGTATGATACAGCAGCAGGGGTAGATGCCCTCTCTGAAAAAGGGATCTGAATGATTTATTATTAGGAACAATAATTGGGTTTGCAAAATTATTAAGCCCCCTTTTGCTGCG